>CM060971.1:2292500-2462500 GCA_030765045.1 Tenodera sinensis
AGACTTTGTAATAGTTCACTAATTAAGTCGGTCATACTAGTATTACAACACACTGGTATTACACAGAGCGATAGCAACACGATTCGGGTCTCTGAGATCTTCGCTCGTGGAGATGGCTGTTCGGAAAAAATCGCATAAATTCGGATTTGGCAGGCAAGTGTTCCGAGTGCTGGTAGACGCGTCTACGCATGCTCGGAGTGCATATACAGACGGAATATTTCCTTATCCATGTTCAAGGGCCTCGTACTGAGGAAAGGGGGCCGGGCCGGCAGAGGTTAAGCTTGCTGGCTCTCCACTACCCAGGTTCCATGCGTATCATTTCTGCCGCGCGTTTCAAACACGCAGCGCAGTTTTGAGGAATCGGAATTGACATTCAAGGATTTGACCATGCTTTTCTGAACTGCAATTTAGGGAAAATGGTGGTTCAAATGATAAAATGCAGAATCATAGTTAAACATTATTTGTTGATGTATTACGGTAGGGCAGGCAATGCCTACCCTGCCTACCATGAGGAGCCGCGCCTGTCTCCGGGTGGGGACATCTCTAAGCAAATTTCATCACAATTCCAACACTTTAAGAATTCTACAATGGAATGCAGGAGGCATGTCTCAGCCTAAAAAAACAAGAGCTAATGAAAATATTAAAAGACCAAGATATAGATGTCTTCACAGTACAAGAAGTCAATGTATCAGAAGAACAGGAATATACTTTGAAATGGATCAGTACACTACACATATACTTCCAAAGGCTCGTCAAATAGCAAGTGGTATTCTTACAGGAATTAAAAGAAATATGAAAGCTACTATCAAAATCCAAAAAACAATGGAAGAACAAGATAAATCAGAAATAGTTAAAATTGAAGTATGGAAAAGTAACTACCACTATAGAATTTACAGTATCTACAATCCTCCAGACAATACACTAGATCTAAATTCTATTCCCATAGAACCCAAAAGTATTTTAATAGGTGATTTTAATGCACACTCTCCTAGGTGGGGCTACAGAGATATAAATTCAGCAGGAAGAGTCATAGAAGACCTATTAAACTCGTCAACAATGGAATTAATATTTAATCCAAATGATCCACCCACTTACCCTCATTATAATGGTTCGGGTACAAATCCTGATCTTCTGATGGTGTCATCTGACATAATTGACCATACAAAAAGAGAAATAATAGAAGACCCAGGTTCAGGCCACAGAATCACCATAAACTCCATAAGAGGTCTAATAAATAAAAGTAACAAACCAAAAATTAAAAATTCATGGAATTTTAAAAAAGCAGATTGGTCCAGTTTCCAAAATGAGATAGAAGGGAAGTGTAATATACTGTTAGAATCAGAGTTCAAGTCAAAAGATGCAATGAATAAAAAAAAGTTGTGAAATATTATTGACAGCAGCCAAAACACATATCACCAAAGGAAAGTTAAAGAAATATAGCAAGAGTCAAAGCTGAAAGAACCAAGTGTCCAGAAGATGTACAAAACTGGAGAAGAAAAGCAGCCATTTTTAAGAAAGAATTAATTACAGCAAATAAGATCAGTTTCACAAATTTTGTAGAACATATGGACTATAGGAAAGATGGAAATAAAATATACAAATTCCTTAATAAAACAAAATTACCAAAAAATACAACTGAAACATTAAAACATAATAACAAAAGCTTACCTACAGATAGGGAAATAGCAGAATACCTTAACAAGTTTTATGCTCAGTCACAAAGAATACCCCAAGCATATAAAAAACAAGATAAAGCTATTCAAAAGACTATCAGAGAAACTAATAAGCCAAAAGATATACGAAATGATATTTTTATTCAGGATTTTAACGAAACAGAACTGGATTTAGCAATAGAACAATTACAGAACAAAAAATCTCCAGGACCTGACAAGATCCACCCAGAGTTTATTGAACACCTTGGCAGGAAAGGAAAAGAAATCCTACTTAAACTGTATAACACGTGTTGGAGAATGACTGTACCTTCCGACTGAAAAAAAGCCATTATCATCCCGATTTTAAAGAAAAACAAACCCTCAAACAATATTAATAGTTTCAGACCAATATCTTTGACCAGTGTTATTGCAAAAGTGATGGAAAGAATGGTGCCATCTAGACTTAACTGGTTCCTAGAATATTACAACTTAATTAATAGTTCACAGACCGGCTTCAGACAGAATCATAGTACAAGTGAAAATGTACTCCTACTAAGCCGAGACATTAAGGAAGCTTTCAATAGAAAGAAGGATACCTTAGCAGTATTCATGATTTTAAATCAGCATATGACTCAGTCTGGAGAAACAAATTAATTGAGAAGTTGCAATTAATAGGTGTGAAAGGTAATATGCTTAAATGGATAACTCAGTTTATTTCACAAAGATTTTGTGCCACAAAATATAATACATACATTTCCAAATATAAACAAACACACCAAGGACTTCCACAAGGTGCTGTTCTGAGCACAACACTCTTTAACATATATATAAATGACCTTCCATCAACAATAAAAACTTCAGAAACCAAAATTGCTTTATTTGCTGACGATGCAGTCATTTGGACTCCAGGCTCTCCAAAAAAACCTGAATTAATTAAAGACAGAGTAGAAACAGCCCTAAACAAAGTACATGAATGGAGCTCCAAAAACCTCATGACTATCAATGTGGAAAGAACAAATTATGAATTATTTACACTAAAATACAAACCAGTTAATATTAACATAAATTACAATGGTAAACCACTCAAAGCAGTTGATGACGCCAAATACTTAGGCATCACTTTTGACAGAAAGCTAAGTTGGAAAAAACATATAACAAACATCTCAGAAAAGTAAGATTTAAAGCTTTCACGGCGCACGTTATTTATTACAGTTTCACGGGCGATCAGCCGTGTGAGGTTTGAAAATATTGAGCTTTCGGCCATTCTAAACTCCATGGCCTTCGTCAGAATGAAAATTACAGTTAATTTTCCGCTCCCCATATATATACAATGTTAGGTGGGAGGGGGTTGCGTTCCCTGGCCAATGAGCGGGTGACGATTTGTGATTGGGCCTGCTGTTTCGGACTATGTTTGTCACTGGCCACAGTGTTTTCTTGAGGTTCAGTACTTGGTCCAGAATCACTATAGTTGCTGTTGTGAATGTGTTTCATGGCTATTGTCCAGGCAGGGCTTAGCTGAAGTCCGCAATCCCTGTTGTAATTGTTTGGATGTAGTTTGATTTGAATGGCTTCCTTAATGACTCTGTCCCAATATTTGTCCGTATGCTCCAGAACTTTGATGTCTTCAAAGTTTATTTTGTGGACATACTCTATACAATGCTCGGCCACTGCTGACTTCTCTGGTTGTAGGAGCCTGATATTGCGCTGATGTTCTTTACACCTTTCTTCTATTGTGCGTCCTGTTTGGCCTACATACACTTTATCACATTTGGAAGGAATCCTGTAAACTCCTGGGACCTTGAGTCAAAGTGGTTCAACACCATATTGCAAATTCCAGCCACTTTATACAGAAAACTTCAGCACTGAAAGTGGACCCGGATGATATTTTGGTGAGTTTTGATGTGGAATCCTTGTTCACCAGAGTGCCGCTAGAGGACTCACTACAGCTCCTATCTGAACGGTTTCCGGAAGACATCACCCAGCTTTTCAGAAACATGCTCACTTCCACATACTTCAATTACAATGACCAGTTCTTCGAACAGACGGATGGGGTACCCATGGGTTCACCGTTGTCACCTGCTATTGCCAACTTTTTCATGGAGAGCTTTGAACATACTGCCCTGGATACCACCTCAGACAAACCAAAGGCATTCTTCAGATACGTAGATGATACCTTTGTTATCTGGCCACATGGAAAAGGAAAACTTTCCACCTTCTTAGACCACCTAAACAACCTACATGCGAACATCAAGTTTACCATGGAAGTTGAGAACGATGGCTCACTCCCCTTCCTAGATGTTCTGGTCTACAAGAAGCCGGACGGCAGCCTAGGCCACATGGTATACAGGAAACCAACACACACCAACCGCTACTTGGACGCCTCCAGTCACCATCATCCTACTCAAAAGAAGACAGTGATCTCCACCTTGTTTCACCAGGCTTTCAATATTGCGGATGAAGACCACATTAAGCAGGAACTTAAATACCTACGAGACACATTGCTAAAAAACGGATACAGTGATAAAGACATCAAAAAGGCATGCAAGAAGGTTGAAAACAATCGAAACAACCCCCAACGCCTCACTCAAAGGATGGATAGCTGGCCGAACAAAGCCTACATACCATTCTATGGTTCCGTCTCAAACAAGATCTCCCGCATGCTCGCTAGGTATAACGTCAAGGCCTTCTTCACGCCTCCAAAGAAGATCCAAGAATACCTTAGGCCGGTAAAAGAACCACTTCGACTCAAGGTCCCAGGAGTTTACAGGATTCCTTGCGAATGTGGTAAAGTGTATGTAGGCCAAACAGGACGCACAATAGAAGAAAGGTGTAAAGAACATCAGCGCAATATCAGGCACCTACAACCAGAGAAGTCAGCAGAGGCCGAGCATTGTATAGAGTATGTCCACAAAATAAACTTTGAAGACATCAAAGTTCTGGAGCATACGGACAAATACTGGGACAGAGTCATTAAGGAAGCCATTCAAATCAAACTACATCCAAACAATTACAACAGGGATTGCGGACTTCAGCTAAGCCCTGCCTGGACAATAGCCATGAAACACATTCACAACAGCAACTATAGTGATTCTGGACCAAGTACTGACCCTCAAGAAAACACTGTGGCCGGTGACAAACATAGTCCGAAACAGCAGGCCCAATCACAAATCGTCACCCGCTCATTGGCCAGGGCAACGCAACCCCCTCCCACCTAACATTGTATATATATGGGGAGCGGAAAATTAACTGTAATTTTCATTCTGACGAAGGCCATGGAGTTTAGAATGGCCGAAAGCTCAATATTTTCAAACCTCACACGGCTGATCGCCCATGAAACTGTAATAAATCTCAGAAAAGGTTGAAAAGAAACTGCAAATCCTGAAAAGGTTAGCTGGTGCTAAATGGGGCTGCTCAAGGAGAGTCCTTAACACAACATACAAAATGTATGTTAAACCAAACCTCTTGTACTGTTCTGAAACTTTAATAACAGCAGCAAATGCTAACATCACTAAACTTGAACAAATACAAAATCAGGCTCTTCACCTAATCACTGGAGCAGTTAAATCCACACCTATTGATGCCATGCTTGCCTTAACACGGACCCCATCAATAACAACAAAAATAGAAGAACAAGCATTGCTCCAACACGAGAAAATGTTACGACTACCAAAGTCTAAATGGACAGAAGAGAACCTCCCCCCTTCAATCCTTAAAACTCATAGTTGTTTCCTAGAAAAGGTAACACAGATTAAATCCAAATTGAACATTCCTAACACCAGAGAAAATCTACTTATAAGAGAAAATCCATTGGAATTATTGCAACCTACTTTCAATTTGGAATTAATAGAGGAAATAAGTAAACCAGACATACCAAAAGAAATACAAAAGCTTCTAGCACTGGAAACAATCAATACTAGATATCCTACAGAAGAATGGCTGCACATATATACTGATGGATCCTCTACGGAAAACCTTACTGGAGCTGGAGTCACGTGCTCACATTTTTCCTTTTATCATTCTGTTGGCAGAGACACAACAAATTATGATGGAGAAATAGAGGCTATACACATTGCTCTCCGACAATTATTAAATCTTCCCTTAAATAAATTTAACAAGGCAGTAATTCTTTCAGATTCTAAAGCTGCAATTCAGGGAATATGTTCAAATACTACGAAGAAGTCAACAAAAATTAGAGAATGCTACAAAATGTTAACACAACTCCAAAAAGTTAATAAGACTGTTCATCTCCAATGGATTCCAGCACACTGTGGAGTCATAGGGAATGAAGTTGCAGATTCACTTGCAAAGAAAGGCACAACAATAAAACAAAAGTCTAAATTCAATTTTTCATATTCTTCAATAAAACGCTTGATCATTAAAAAATTTTCTCATTCATACCTACAAGAAATAGAAACAAATGCCAAAGATAAAAAATGGATTACACTACTTTCCAACCCAGATATAATCCCCCAGAGACCAAGGAAAACAGCGGTTGCAGCCTTCCGACTATTGACAAATCACGACTGCTTAGCAAGTCTTCTCTACAGAATAGGTATCTCAGCTTCACCAATATGTGTGCTGTGTAACGATCCAGCAGAAATGAATGAAGACCACTTGAAGACCTGTGAAGCATTAAGATCAGAAGAAACTACAGTTCAAAAGTATTGGAAAGCACGAATGCTAATGGCTTCATTGCCAGATGCAAGGCACTAGAAAACAACAACATAATTCTTTTATTTATACATATATATTAAATTTAAATATGGAAATATTTATGACGTCTTTAAACAAACTTAATTTTTTTTGTAACAATGTACAATAGCAACACATTTTCGTTTCTCAACTAACTCGTATCAACACCAAAAACAAATTACGCTCTCAACAAATATTCACATAAATGATTTTCTTTTGGGTCTTACAATATCCTGTCTCAGAATGTTGCAGCAAGAATAAATAGAGTTCATTATATAATATATGTCCTAAAAAGCATCAGTAACCTACAAACACTAAAAATGATTTACTTCTCTTACATACAATCTTTGCTTGCTTATGGTATATTTATATGGGGATTCAGTAGTGAAATAAGTGCGGTATTCATAATGCAAAAGAAAATACTTAGACTAATGCTAAATTTGCACAGGACAACATCATGTAAACCATACTTTCTGCAAAATCATATTCTTACACTGCCAAGTCTGTATACTTTAGAAACTGTTTGTTTCATAAGGGACAATATCCACTTATTTAGCATAAACAACACTTTTCATACACATAGTACCAGAAATAGTAATAAAATACACATACAGACTGCCAGAAGAACAAAAAAGGTAAATTCCACTCTGCATAGAAGCATACACATGTATAATAAAATCACAAATAGAATCCACAGTAGCAGTCAAACTAAGTTTAGGAAAGAAGTTAAAAATTTTCTAATTGAGCAAGCCTTCTACAGTGTGCAGGAGTTCTTTGATTCATTCTCTGAATAATTTTATCTGTGTTTAATCTGTAGCCCCTCTCTCTCTCTCTCTCTCTCTCTCTCTCTCTCTCTCTCTCTCTCTCTCTCTCTCTCTCTCTCTCTCTCTCTCTCTCTCTCTCTCTCTATATATATATATTGTGACTTTGGGTCGGGTTGAAAAGTAAAGACGACAGATGTAGTCGAGATAAAGAAACACTTTTATTTCTGTAAACAGTATCTTTGTACACTCATTGCAACAGCAAGAAAGTCTTTACCGATTCTCCAACAGCACGGCTCCAAATTCGTAACACAAAGAACTGTCCCTTCTCTGTCGGCACGACTCCTCAACGCTTCACGTACGTCTGTCCTCTCCGTCGGCACGACTACTCAACGCTTCGCATACGTCTGACTTGTGTCCTCTCTGTCGGCACAACTACTCAATGCTTCACATACGTCTGTCCTCTCCATCGGCACGACTACTCAACGCTTCACATACGTACGTCTGACTCTCTTCTGTCGCACTTTACCGCTATTTATATCTCCCAGGCACTATTCTGGAAAGTTCAGTTATTGCGGTGGAATACAAAGTGGAAGATTCCAGAAGCTTCTATCCTTTTCTCTCTTTCGGCAAGCGCCCCAACAATGCGGCCATTCTCTGTCTCTTTCCTTCGGCTCCTTTACGGTAGTGCCGACAATAATGCGATGGGTGACACTGCTGTTGTCGGCAATTAGATGCGGCGGGTGCGGTGACAATATATATATCTATAACTTACACCTTTATGACTGTAATTCTGTCTCTGTTTATATATTATTTGTATTCCTTATTTAAAAATTGACGAAGCCATGAATTTGTAAAACAATTCTTACCTTACGCACACACACATACACTGCAAATGACAGAGATTTTACCCAGAGAGAAATTCTAGCAGTGATGAGAAGATTTAATCACAAAAAATCACCGGGGTCAGACGGAGTAACGAGCGAGATACTCCTGAAAGCATTTACACTCTTCCCTCTATTTTTTACTGCGGTTCATAATATTTGTCTACAAAAGAGTATATTTCCTATTCAATGGAAGTATTCATTAATTATACCAATAATTAGACCAGGTAAAGAAGAAAGCGACAGTGTGTCAAAACATAGGCCCATCAGTCTACTTAATACTTCAGGCAAAGTCTTAGAAAGATTAATGATCAACAGGATTCTTTATAATATAAATTTGAGGAATTTATTAAACAAGAAACAGTATGGATTCATGCCCCAGAGAAGCACAGTTGATGCGGCAATGACAATGAAGGAGTTTGTGCAAAAAAATCTGCAATTGCATGGTTATATTGTCTTTGCACGCATAGATGTGCAGGGATCGTTGGACGCAGCCTGGTGGCCCAGTATCCTCAATAATCTACACCAACTAGAGTGCCCCAAGAATTTATATAATTTAGCTCGACAATACTTCAAGGACAGAAGTGCTACACTTTGCACCAGTGAATACAAGTTTGTGAAAGAAGTAAAGAAGGGTTGCCCACAAGGGTCTGCCTGCGGTCCTGGCTTCTGGAATATTTTGTATAATTCAATGTTGAATCTCAAATTTACCCACAGAACCACAGTCATTGCCTTTGCAGATGATGTATTAATACTGATGAAGGGCAGCAGTGCCTTGGAGGCCGAAAATTGTGCAAATCAAGACATAAAAAAATTGAAATTTGGGCTCAGGATAATAAAATAAGATTTAATGATATAAAATCGAAAGTCATGTTAATCTCACGAAAGAAAACTAGCCACAACGAGAGAATAAATATATACCTTAACAGCAAACCAATTCAACAGGTGACTGAATTAAAATACCTAGGAATAAATATCGACAGAAAATTCAACTTCCATTCACATGTATAGCATATATAAGACAAATCAATAAGCATTATTCACACACTTGCTAAATCTGCAAAGTTCAACTGGGGACTTGGTAATAAGGCACCAAGGACTACATATAAAGGAGCAATAGAGCCGATTTTAATATATGGAGCACCAGTTTGGGAAGAAGCATTAAAGAGTTGTCAGAACAGAAGAAAATTACAGAGTTCAAAGAATCTGTAATATTAAAATGACTAAAGCCTACAGAACAGCATCATATGATGCATCTTGCATCATAGCTGGAATACAGCCAATAGACTTAACAATTGCTGGAAAAGCAAAACTTTATAGAGCCATTCATGCAGAAAAACAATATGACGCACCTCTAGAACCTTCAAACTGGACTCACCCAGCTGAAGAGGTAACCATAGAAGAATCGGAGGCAGTAAGAGCGTATCCCATAAGACTATTCACAGATGGTAGCAAAACAAATAAGATGGGAGCAGCAGCTGTGATATTCAAGGAAAAAGCTCCAATTTGTCAGCTTAAATACCGTCTGGAAGGAAAATGTTCCAATAATCAAGCTGAGCAAATAGACATTTTAAAATCCTTAGAGGAACTTCAAACAATACAAGACAAAATCCACGTAGAAAAAAGAGCAGTAGTCTATACAGACAGTAACATAACACTATGCTTGTTAAAGGACAATAAAAAACAAAATAGAATCATAGCCAACATTCTAAAAACAATACGCACCCTTGAACAAAATCAGTGGGTTGTACATTTCTACAAGACCGAGAAGAAATGTCCGTGGGGTTGACAAAATTTGCTGAATTACGCCCTGCTCACGCGCGTTTTCAAAGTCAGATCCCACATAATGTGTGCACATGCATTATACATGAAAATACGAAGTTTCTTCTCAAAGCATTGTGTAAAATCACGTACTCACTGAGACTGAATTTTGTAAGTTCATAGCACAAGTGGTTTGTGATCAGAAATCGAGTAAGTGTATGCAGGGAGGATGCTCCAACTGCTCGGGATTGAGTGGAACAGACATTTCGGGTGAACTCGCTAATTCTCCATGCGAATGGAAGCTGTGGAGTTCATGTAATGGAAGAAAGGAAATAGAAGTTAAAAATGGGTCTGTAAAAGACTATTGAAGAACTGAGCAATTGCCTGCCACGTTTCCTAAATCACGTTTATGTAAAAAGACAGCAATCCGAGGCCTTTAAGAAGGCTCGGGAAAATGTTGCAATTAGCAAAGCTGTGATACACATCGACTTCTTTGAGAACTACACATGCAAGGAGCTGCCCACCAGGAACAACACACAGATCTCAATATTTACTGCTGTTGCCTGGTATAGGAAAGAAGATATTTGTGAAATTCAGAAACAATCTTTTGCTTTGTTGTCTGATTATGTATCACATGACAAATACGCAGTATTTTTCAGAAATATTGGATATTGTTCCGAATCTTGAACTTGTGAAAGTGTTTTCTGATGGAGCTGCTAGTCATTTTAAGCAGAAATACACATTGAGTCATGTGACATATCTTTCCGAAGTATTTGGAATCCAAATTGAATGGCACTTCTTCGAATCCTATCACAGAAAGGGGGCAGTAGATGCGATTGGAGGACAAGTGAAGAGGATGGCCTGGACAGCTGCGAAAACAGGAAGCAGGGTTCAGAGTGCTGAAGACTTTATTAATACTGTTAGAAAGAAACCCCAAATATGTCTTCTTGAGGTTTCTCTGTCTGAAATTGGAGAAGCAAAAGAATTTCTCGACAAAAGATTTGAACATATTTCACCTATGCCATCCACTCAGTAGGTTCATTATGTGAAAGTATTAGGTTTAAATGTTGTGGAATATGCTTTTCTTTCATGTGCGGAAAGTGTCAGAATGATGCACAACTTTCGGAAATAAAAACAGTGTAGTGATTTGCGCATGTACTGTGGGGCTACTGCATTTAGCGTTCCTGCACTATTAGGAGTCCAATCCAATAACTAGTGTGTTATAGGTATGTGCTGTGTGCTCTCATATGTCTTCTTTGTTATGGTTTTGAGTTAGCTTTTTATACTTGCAATGACGTAACTGTGATACAAAATGAGAGCTGTCAGCATCTGTTTATTCTGTTTATATTGCATGACATTAATGCTTCTCCAAAGGATATGATTATTATCAAAACGACAAATACAATTACACACCTGTGTGTATTACATGTATGTAATGTATAATACGTATCACTATGATTTACCATATGTTATACCATGTAAAACAAAGACAAGGTATTACAATTTTCACATAGTCAGTCACAAACTCATGTCAGTTAGTAATGCTGACCTTTTGAATAAATATCTCCAGATGAGAATAACATGCCAAACCTTTTTTCAGGTCATTTGAAAGCTAGAAGTTCCTCTCTGAAGTGATTTTTCTGAACAAATCAAATAAGAAAACTTTCAGAGAAAACGGAGGACAAACGTTTGAAGTTGCAACTGCAGTAGACAAAAATGTCAGTCACGAAAAGTTTAGCGCTCACTATTAAATAATTGTTTCACTTTTTTAAGGTTTTTATCTTTTCTATCACAACCGCCAATGTATTCTCTGTCATCGTGTGTCGTTAAAATAACATTTTTACACCTATATTGACCATTAGACAGACATTTTAAGCAGAAAATGTAGTGTAAATGTCAGTTAGTCACACGCGGAATCGCTCTATATTAGATAAGCGAGTTGTCTCCATTCCAAGTGCATGATCATGCCATGCGTTTGTATTATTTCTAGAATGCAGGGTACATTCAGCTCCTCCCTGACATTGACGTTACGTTGATGGTCCAGTAAGTTATATCTTGCAACTGGTCTTAGAAGTTTCATCTCAGCTGCTTCCAATCTCCATTTCTGTTGTGTGGTCAAGGTCCATATTTCCGACTCGTATAACAGCATTGGCATGGACATCACTTTATAGAATTTCAGAATGGTCTCCTTTCTTACTTTTTTACATAAAGTTCTTTTTATTGTCCTATAGTTGTTGAAATTTTGGGAGTTTTATTTCTGCATCACTAATATGTCTGTATGTGATCGTGCATCCCAAACAATTGAACTGGTTCACTTGTTCTATTGGCTTTCCATTTATTATTATTTTTGCTCTTAATGGTGTATTTCCTTTATAAGCCATTACCTATGTATTTTCCGTAGATATTGTTAGATTAAATCCTGCAGAAATAGTATTTAAACTAAATAAGGCACATTATAAATTGTCTTCTGAATCAGCTAGAACCACCTGATCATCGGCAAATAATAAATTACTGAGAGATGATGTCTCATTTATGATAAGATATTAGTTTTTAAATTTTGTTGCCATATTCTGGTAAATTCGTCAATATATATATATATATACAGGATGGTTCCGATTCTACCTCTCTACATTGCCCACAGGATGACTGTTGGTCAGATCAGTGATGAATTCAGGGGGTGGCCCAGGGGGTAATCCCCCCTGACACTTAAAAAGTCCCCACCGAGAAATTCATATCTATTTGTAAATGTATATATTGCTCACGCAAGTGGTGGCGCCGTGGCCGAGCGGTTAGCGCGCTCGCCTACCACCTAGGCGGCCCGGGTTCGATCCCAGGGACCCGCATGTGGTATTCGTGGTGGACGAAGCGGCGTCAGGGCGGGTTTTCTCCGGGTACTCCGGTTTCCCCCGCCATTTCATTCCACCGGTGCTCCATCTTCATGTATCATCAGTGTCACCGCCTGCGGTGCCGTAGTAGTAAAAGCGGGCGTTAAACACTACAACAACAACGCTCACGCAAAAATAAATGCAACGCAACACACACTCGTCTTGAATCGAGTCGAGAGTACACGTGCAATTTCTGAGTTGTAACGTAAGCTAGCGCGTATACATAATTCGGCGGTTGCTAAAGGGTGACAAAGTTAAAGTGTTATAATGTTGTAGTTGAAGTTACAACGTTACATTCTACTTAAATATTGTCTGCAATTCTCCACAAATCTGGAAATTTGCCAATAAAGTTAAATGTTGGTTAATTCTTCGTTTGGTTCCATTCCTACCACAACTCACGCATACCCTGTAGATTAGGACCTCTTGCTAGAGCTAGTTCGGACACCAAACACGAGATCTTATAGGTCTTAAAGGCGACGTCTTCGACATAGAGGAACGTTTGTGTCAATTTAATCATGAAATAAATCCAGAGGTTAAATTACTGGTGAATCATATTGCTATTTTCTCAACCATGAATTATCTTCCTTGTTGGAAAGTGTGTCTTTCAGTGTAAGAAGAGAAATGTGTTAGCAGGATGGTGCACCACCACATTTTGTAATATGCACACATCAAACTTCTAAATGAGAATTATTATTTATTTATGCCAACAAACTTACTGTTGGTGTTTTTAAATACACAAGCCGTGTGTGGGCAAAGTTTGAGAGGTAGAACTGGAACTTGAAAATTCAATGCCACAACTGGGATTTGAACCACAGACCTTCCGCTTACCGGGCGGATGCTCTAACCACTGAGCTATTGTGACAAACTCCCAGAATGGCATTAAATTCTCAAACCAGTTCGTATTTCTCCTGGTAAACCACAAAGGCAGTCTCACATCAGAGACAAATTACCCCAAAGGTGACTTACTATTGTAAGTACTTTATATCCCAGGATTAAATAACCTTCAGAATGGTAATTATTATTTATTTATGCCAACAAACTTACTGTTGGTGTTTTTAAACACACAAGCCGTGTGTGGGCAAAGTTTGAGAGGTAGAACTGGAACTTAAAAATTCAATGCCACAACTGGGATTTGAACCACAGACCTTCCGCTTACCGGGCGGACGCTCTAACCACTGAGCTATTGTGACAAATGAGACTTTTGATGATAGGTGGATTGGACGTGCTGGACCTAACATCTGGCCTCTTCGTTCACCTGACTTGACACACTTCGACTACATTTTATGAAGATGCACAAAACAGAAAGTCATGTTTAAGCCTTCAAAGACGTAAGGGCCAAAGACATGCTTATCAAGAACCAACGATGCTGAAAAGGCACAGCTCTCATTCATTTGGTGTTTTCAGATGCCCAATAATGCATATTATGTCTATTAACTTGTTCTTTCATTTTATACTTCATTTTCTCCCAGAGTTCACAAGTGAAACGTTTTTAATAAAAACCACTCAAAAGTTCATTTTAGAAAAAAAATGTTTCAGTAAAAGTTGCTTAGTTTGTTGTGAAAAATCAGAATATACAAAAAAATTACCATGGCTTCTTTTAAAATTCTGATTTTTCTTTCTTTGAATTAACGTCCTCCAACATTGTGTCATATTGGACAAATGAATGAAATGAATTGGGTGAAATGATGCTTAAATGAGACTGAGGTCTATGGAGCTTTAAGTTAGCCGACATTTGTCTTCTCAGAGTAGGGAAAACCTCAGAAAAAAACCTTACCCGGATGGCTTACCCTAAGCGAGGTTCGAGCTCGCGACCTCTTGAACGTGGGGCAGACGCGCTAACCATCACGCTACTGAGGCGGGCGAAATTCTGATATGGGACCCCATAAAAATATTTTCCATATCACAATTTGGAAGGCCTCTTGCCCCTGTAAGATTTGAAATTCTTGGCATTTGGTTGTTTTTTTCTGTTTATTTAAGACATATTCACCTGTAATATTTCATATGGGCCATCCTGTATATATATATTGAAAATACCCTAAATATATTAATATATATATATATATATATATATATAATTTATATATGTTTAAATATTTTGCTTATGTTCCCAGATATACTCCCCTCACGTTAATACTACTTTTACTCAAAAATACATCCCCCTCGATTGTAAGGTCTGCCAAGCTTTGCAGGCAAATTTTAGGGAAAAAATATAATTATGTATACAAACGTTAGACATGTTAATTTGAGACAGGCTGTAATTCCTATTAAAACAGTTCTTCTGAATTTCTTTGTAAAAATAAAAATAATTTTTATTTCCAGTGTAATTTATTTCTTTGCTTAGCAGCAATCCATAACATTGTGAAGACAAATAAAAAATAAAAATGACAAATTGTATCATTCACATTCTAACCTGTTACTGTGTTTCATTGCATAATTGTTTCCATTGCATTGTGGCGGTCTTTTTATAAATACAACCTCAGGGTTGCAGCAGATAAAATTGGTGAAGGCTAGTATATTTTCAACCAAAATTCACTTTCTGCCAAAATTGACTTTATTGTAACAAAGAAATCATATAACAAAGTATCTCACTCTTTACAAATTGACTCAGGGGTCTCCGTCTAGGGGATATGTGAATAGCGACCACAAGGTACCCAAGCTGAGCAGAACATTACTTCCACTTACTGGTATCTAGGGGATATGTGGATAGCACCACAAGGTACCCAAGCTGAGCAGAACATTACTTCCACTTACTGGTGTCTAGGGGATATGTGGATAGCGACCACAAGGTACCCAAGCTGAGCAGAACATTACTTCCACTTACTGGTGTCTAGGGGATATGTGGATAGTGACCACAAGGTACCCAAGCTGAGCAGAACATTACTTCCACTTACTGGTGTCTAGGGGCTATGTGGATAGTGACCACAAGGTACCCAAGCTGAGCAGAACATTACTTCCACTTACTGGTGTCTAGGGGATATGTGGATAGTGACCACAAGGTACCCAAGCTGAGCAGAACATTACTTCCACTTACTGGTGTTTTGCTCCTCACTGTAACTTTTCTATCTGACCTTACCTTGGTCATCTCTTGTTCTCTTCTGACCCCGATGCTATTAGGGTTCCTGAGGGCTAGGGAGTCTTTATTTTTCCAATCTCTCAATTTCTCTATAAACTCTTAACCCTTAACATGTTGACCTGTCATGGCATGTAATACGTCCTCTGATTGGTAATCAGAGGATATGGTCGTTGAATTTATTTTGATAATTCTCCCGGTCAGGTTGGTGAGACCCGTAAACCAACGACAGGTGTGGTCCTCCAGACATTCTGGGGGTTGTGAGAGAGCGATGTGACCACCAAAACATAAAAATATGGTGCTCTCTAAAAAGCGGTTACTATTACTGCTATTGCTCTCTTCAATATCATCAGTGAAAAATATTGGAGAGCAAGATGATTAATGACTTCATTGTCAGAAATCCAGCATTAGCTAACAACAACATATTATTAACATCTACTCAGGGGTCTCCGTCTAGGGGATATGTGAATGGCGACCACAAGGTACCCAAGCTGAGCAGAACATTACTTCCACTTACTGGTGTTTTGCTCCTCACTGTAACTTTTCTATCTGACCTTACCTTGGTCATCTCTTATTCTTTTCTGACCCCGATGCTATTAGGGTTCCCGAGGGCTAGGGAGTCTTTATTTTTCCAACCTCTCCATTTCTCTATAAAATATTAACCCCTAACATGCTGACCTGTCATGGCATATAATACGTCCTCTAATTGGTAATCAGAGGATATGGTCGGTGAATTTATTTTGTTAATTCTCCCGGTCAGGTCGGTGAGACCCGTAAACCAACGACAGGTGTGGCCCTCCAGACATTCTGGGGGTTGTGAGAGAGCGATGTGACCACCAAAACATAAAAATATGGTGCTCTCTAAAAAGCGGTTACTATACTGCTATTTCTCTATCAATATTAAATGTTGGAGAGCAAGAGGATTAATGAATTCATTGTCAGAAATCCAGCATTAGCTAACAACAACAACATTTGGTAGTTTTTAGACTATTAGAAGCTGATGTGTTTTAACAGCAGCATTCTGTTTTACCATTTTACATATTAACTCTTTTAACTTTTACTATTTGATATTTTCAGCTTTTAACTTTCATCTTTTTAATGTTTTACACTTTTTAACTTTCAATAGTTAAATAGTTGTGTCGCATCTGTATATATAAGTATAAGGTATTGTTTCAGTGTTCCACACTTCCTCATTGTTGGCTTTACAATACAATTCATATAAGTAAATACAGTGTGATATATTTAACCTGACTACTCAGGGGCTCCGTCTAGCGGGATATGTGAATGGCAACCACAAGGTACCCAAGCTGAGCAGAACATTACTTTCACTTACTGGTGTTTTGCTCCTCACTGTAACTTTTCTATCTGACCTTACCTTGGTCATCTCTTGTTCTCTTCTGACCCTGATGCTATTAGGGTTCCTGAGGGCTAGGGAGTCTTTATTTTTCCAACCTCTCCATTTCTCTAATTTCTCTATAAAACCTTAACCCCTAACATGCTGACCTGTCACGGCATGTAATACGTCCTCTGATTGGTAATCAGAGGATATGGTCGGTGAATTTATTTTGATAACTCTCCCGGTCAGGTCGGTGAGACCCGTAAACCAACGACAGGTGTGGTCCTCCAGACATTCTAGGGGTTGTGAGAGAGCGATGTGACCGCCAAAAATTAAAAATATGGTGCTCTCTAAAAATGGTTACATTTACTGCTAAGTCTCTTCAATATATTGGAGAGCAAGAGGATTAATGATTTCATTGTCAGAAATCCAGCATTAGCTAACAACAACAACAACATTAATGACGATTTTAAACAATTCTATTTTTCACAACAATTGATAAAATAGTAATACATTTTCATTACTCAACTAATCCTTACCAACACAAAAAATAAATTACATTTGCAATAAATATTTACATAAATGATTTCCTTTTGGGGTCTAACCATATATTCTGTCTCAATATTATTAGCCTTTTGTACTGCTTTTGTTGTGGACTTTTGCTTTTAAAAACCATTTGCCATTCTGATATAATATTTAGTTTATTTACAAAGTTCTCTAGTTGTTTTAGATATAAGCCTTCCATCAATTTTGAGAAGGTGGAGCACAGGGTAATTGGCCTATAGCTTCCTACTTCTTTCTTATTTTTCTTTTGTTTATAAATTTGTCTGACAACTACATTTTTTAATGAATTTGGAAAATTTTCTTGCATTAGTGATGTGTTTGTAATCTGTGTTAGAATTTCAGCAATTTCATATTTGATATGTTTCAGTAATTTGTTCAAAATGCCATCCAAACCACTGGACTTCTTGTATATATTATTCTTTATTACATTTTTTTCCGTCACTTCTAAAACTCACATACTATTTAATTGACCTACTTGTTTTATGAAGTTAGTATTTTTGTTTATAGGCTGGATTTTTAAGATTAATAGTGTTGCTATATTTAGATAGTGCTCATTGAAAATTCTGTAGATTTCCTCTGGATCTTTTATGTCCTCGGCATTGTTTTGTATTACTATATTTTTGGTACGTTAGTTTTTAGCTTGTTTATGAATTGCATTCACAATATTCCATGTTGTTTAGGTTTTATTATCAGATGTTTGTATTAGTTCCCTGTTCCCTTACTTTCTCTACTGGTAAGTAGGGGAAGTATTGTATTCCACCCAAAAATTCGATGTCGAGATTTCACCGGAAATACATGTTTTGAGGCCTCCTGAATCCAAAAAAGGCATTTTTAGAAAAAGGTCCGTGTGTGTCTGTGTCTGTGTGTCTGTCAGTCTGTCAGTCTGTCAGTCTGTGGGCAGCATAACTCAAAAACGAAAAGTCGGTTAGAAACCAAAGTTGGTATTTAAGTTTAATGTCTTTCAAGGATACGACACGAAGATTTTGAAGAAAATAGCCCCACCCTAAACTACCCTTTACATGGAAATTTTTTGGAAAATTTTGATTTTCTTGAAAATGGCTCTAACGATTTTGATTAAAATGTCACATGTTTGAGATATTTTTATGACAAATGAAATGTATATCTTGAATTTTCTGGCTATAGCTCATGTAGTCGTATTTACTCTGGACGAATTTTGCATAACTGGTAAACCGTTAGAGATAGACAAAATCTTGCTGTACAAAAACTGTAGATCTTGCTAAAATACACAATTTATGTCTCAATAAAATTTCTTGTAGGATGAACCATTTCGGAGGTATTCCTTGTTATGTGTGGAAGTTTCAGAAAACAGAACTTTAGTGAAATGCAACAACGTTGTTCATTTTTTTATATGTTAATCATGCAAAGAGAATGGAATCTCAAAGGTCAAAAAGATTTGACTGTCGCACAAAGCCTGGTGTATTCTAATATCTCCCTTGCATCTACAAGGAAATAAGCAATAAGATAATTTGTACGAATGTTTATCTTAACTAACATGGAGATATAGGAATAAGAGTTTGTTAGAATGGTTAGTGCAAGAGTAGAGAAAGTCATGTGAATGCAACACATCAGATTTTTGCACTTTCTATTAATATCATTATAATGTTTTATATAATCTATAGATCGCTCATTCCTATTTTGATGTTTTATTGAATTCAGGAATTTCATTCACTTCAATGAAATCTTTACTCCCTTTGTCATCCATTTTGTATCTATTGCTCTGTTGCTATTCTGTACCTTAATTTTTTTTTACTGGGATTGTATTGTTCATTCCATTAGCTATCATACTTTTCATTTACAGTTTCCCTTTTGTAAACCTCTTTCCAGATTTGTTGTTGCAAAAAACTTTTTAATTTCTTTAAGTTTTTACAGTTTATTGATCGTTTATATTCAAATAGATTTGGAATTTCAATTTATTTACATTTACTTCTATAACCTGTCCAAAGTGGTCTCCTATTCCTGCTTTTATTACAGCTGTCTTCCATTTAGTTTCATCTAAATTGATAAAAACATTATCTATACATGTTCTGGATTGCTTTGTAATTCTAGTGAGTTCCACTATACCAATCTTTAAGTTTCTCATTGTAATTTTAATCCTGTTTTCTTCTAACGAGTTTAACCATTTTTCTATATTCTTGATAAACATTTTTTCCACCTCCAGAAGGTGCTCTGTACACCCCAATAAGTATTACACTTTTTGTTTTTAAGTTAATTTCTAGTGCTGCCAGTTCACATGCCATCTCTACTATGAAATTGCTACAGTCTATTTCTCTAAAATTTAGTTCATTTTCTACGTATATTGCTGCTCCCCCATTAACATGTTCTTGCTTGCAGTAGTATGTTCCTAGAGTATAACCCTCATAATTATTATTAGCTACTATTTCCTCATTTTTCAAACTATGTTCTGTAAATATCATTATGTTTGGTTTTAGATCTTTTGTATGTAATTCTATTAACGTTCTTTTATTGCTTATAGTTTGAACATTCTGATGAAAGATACTTTATTCCCTCACAACTTTTCTCGTTTTAAATGGTGTTTTCCCTCTATCAATTTTTCATTTCCCCACACTTCCTAACACGTCAGTTTTTGTTTCCCCTATTAAGTTTTTTGTTTGCTGCTCTATTTTCTCACCCTCTGACTCTATTTTTAGTTTTTCTGTTCCATGCATATGTTGATTACTTTGCTAATCATCTGCCCCAGGAGTATCAAGTCCTTTCTATTTAAATGTAGCCCGTCCCTGCCCAAGCAACTTACATCTAGGAACTTGTTTGTATTTAAGTAAATTGCATGCAAAGAATTATGCCCATAATAGTACATGCCCATTCTATTTCTTCATTTAAATCTTTTACATAAGACTCACTTATCTCTCTTCTTCTCATTACACTGTTCACTATAATTTGTGCATGTGGGTAGTGCTCCTGTGCGCTTTTAATTGCACCATACACTTCTGCCATCACCTACTGATATTCCTGTGCTTTTTTAATGTTTTTCGCGCCTATGTGTAGCACAACTGTCTTCAATTCACTTTTCTTCCTCTCCCTACCAAGAAAATTAGGAAAATATTCTGCTCTTATTCTCCTTAACACATTTACTTTCACATTAGCTCCTTTAACCATTACATTTTTTATATTTGAGTCACTATACACCAGTACACTTTTTGTATCTTGATTTTCCATCTGTTTACTTCCTTGTGTTGCTGTTACTTACCAGTCCTCTGGAGTGTTTAACTTGGGGTTTATCCATTTGTAAATAGATTTATTCCTGATCCTCTTTTCCTCAGCCCTGTTTTGCATCCTGTGCTCTGTTGCTTCAGCATTTCGTTGTTCTATATTTTCACCCAGCACTTCAAATTTGTTGGCCGTAGTGATTTCAGAGTCATTGCTTATGCCATGTGTTGTCTGTCTTTTTGTGATTACAGAGTACGACTCCTTTTCTTCTATCTCTGCAAGCATTTTTCTTTTCAGGTCCCCGGTTTCATCTTTTAACAATCTAATCTGCTCTTGGGCCTTTTTTAAATCCCTATTAAGGATATGTATAATTACTTGCAATGAGGTTATAACCTCTGCTTCACGTGACCCAGTTCCCTTGGTATCTTGTTTCCTCCTTTTCCCTGCTTCTGTACATTGATCAGTGTTATCTTCATTTCTGCACTTTTCTTTATTATTTAGCTTTTGGTTATGACCTTCTCTGATACTTATAATTACTTCATTTTTTTCTTTCTCACACAAATGTTTTGTTTTACCATGGGTCATAACACTACACGTTGCCATCTTGTCAAACCAGGAAAAGCTGCAAATCATTTTGATCATTATAGACCAATCTCATTAACATAGCAAAATTTATGGAAAAAATAGTATCAAACAGATTAAACTGGTATTTAGAAACAAACAACCTATTATCATTATCCCATGCTGGATTTAGAAGAAACCACTCAACAAATGAACAAGTTATCTAACTTCAAGCAAACATCCTCATGGGGCAGAAAATAATATTCATTTTTGCTATATTTTCACATTATGGTGTGTTATCCAAACATATCCTCAGAATTTTACAACTTGAACTCTATTAGGAAAGCAGAAAACTTAATATGATATTTGTAAGGCAGGTGCTTCTTAGGTTGTGAACAAGTATAGGAGGCACATTGCTATAAGATAAACTGCACAGTTAGAGGAGGGCTTCTCAGGAGTAGGTTGCTCTAGTAATCACAACTGCCTGCTCTTCAATTAAATTGGAGACTTGTAACTTTGCAGTATGAATGTTTTATATGTTGCAAAAGAAGTCATAAAGAGGAAGGCCATATAACTTCAGTTATTGATGGTGGTAGTACTGAACCACAACAAGATTTTTTTTAATTTGGTTTAGTTCTTTTTACAACCTGGTTTTACCCTGTGGGTACATCAATGATGATCTTTCTGGTGATTTGGTGTCTGAAGAACAATTATAATTATCTTCCAATGGAGAAACCAGTAGTTCCATGGAATCAGCTTCACTGTATGCACCATCACCAAAGACAAAATTTAGAGGCATTAGTTTCAAAGAAAAGAAGAATGTTAATTATTATTTATTTATGCCAACAAACTTACTGTTGGTGTTTTTAAACACACAAGCCATGTGTGGGCAATGTTTGAGAGGTAGAACTGGAACTTAAAAACTCAACACAGCTAGGATTTGAACCACAGGCCCTTCACTTACTAGGGGGGTGCTCTAACCTTAGTAGTAAGCAGAGGATCTGTGGTTAAAATCCCAGCTGTGGCATTGAGTTTTTAAATTCCAGTTCTACCTCTCAAAGAAAAATGTTGTTTCTTATTGCTGCTTCTGGGAAAACCGAAACATAAAAAACAAAAGTTTAATCACAGGTCATGGACATCAATCAAACATAGATTTATGTGGTTAATAAGTGAAAAGCAATTATATAAAATGAAAGAATTTGTTGAATGAGAAAATGTTCTCAAGGAAAAATTGAAGAAATTACAGAATGACACATTTCAAGAATTCCTGCAGAAACGTTCAATTAATGCAATAGTGAAAGACCATGATATGCAAAACATTGCAACAAAAAAAACAACTGAACCACAAATTGCTGAAAACTCATTTAAAGCCAGCCCATCATGGCTCCATCATTTCAAGGAGCACTATAAAATAGTGAATTGTAAAATAACGTCTTAAGTGACAAATCATCAGAGTAAAGAGAAACTTGAGCTTGCTCAAAAGATTGAAACTTTTAGAAGCCATTATAAATTACACACCAACATATTCCTTGAAGATCAAATATATAATGCAGATGAATTGGGCTTTAATAAGGAAATACCAGTGGGGAGAACATTAGAGAAGAGGGGCGCTATGGCAGCAGAGGGTGCTGAGTAATTAAAGGGCACAACCACACATTCCAACACTGTTGTGCCTATAGTGTCACAATCAGGTAAACTAATGCCAAAGTTGTTTGTAATTTTTCAACAGCCATCTCACATTAGTAAGAAAGTGGAAGAAAAGATGTTCAAGACAGATAATCTAATTGTAAAGTAGAATTCCTTGGAAGAAATGACGAAACTGTTGTTCCATGTACTTTTCAAAGAGTTCCTTTCGTATTCAAGTGCATAACACCTTTACTTCTGAACTTATATGTGTTCATAGTAATATAGAACACATTCAGTGACTCTTGGGAGAAGAACATCATGACCCTGAAAAGTTGACGGTAAACATCATATCAGCCAAAAACAACAAATTGCAGCCTCTCAATCGATATGTTCAGGTATGCAACCTGTAATTTGAAATAAACTGTCAATGATACTGGTGATGGTGGTGGTGGTGGTGGCGGTGGCGGTGGCGGTGGCGGTGGCGGTGGTGGTGGCGGTGGTAGTGGTGGTGAGCATATAATGTTACCTACAAAATACATTTTATTATGATATAGATTACTTTCATTCTATTCTCTAAAATCAGCTTTTGATTCTAAAGATTTCATTTTCAGTTATCTTCAGAATTGGAACCATCTGATTCATACACGTGTAAGGCATCATCATCACAAGGTAGATGATGTACTACTTCCAAATCCTTTGGATTTTTTAGCCATTCCTTTTGTGAGAAGTAGTGACATACTACTTGCAATGGCAAAGCAATATTGCACAACTAACAAGGAAAAACATGTCGGTAACACGTAATGACAGTAGCTGCGGAGAGTTCAGTTGACCTCTGTGGCACATAATTGCCGATTAGTCATACTTGGAACTAGAGAAATAAACAGATAAGGTTGTCCCTCCAGCAAACAATCAAGTAAGGCATAATATTGTCTTTGTCAGGCAATTGCTTAAGTGCGTTCATTCAAGGACTATGATGCGTAAAGTGGTTTGGTGGTTCACGTTGTGTCGCCATTTGATGCGAAAATTAAACTGTTGGTCACGTTGTGTCGCCCTTTGATGTGGTATGGTGTTGTTTTCTCCGGCTAGTTCAGCATGAGATCTCTTTCTTTATCTCGGGTATGCGTAGGTATGTTATAGATTACCCCAGAAAAACTTTTGTATATTGTTTATTCTTTTTTACTTCTCATACACTTTTGGGAGTTATGCCGACTTTCGATACGCAGAGGAATCGCACTCACGTGTGTACACCACAACGTCCAATACTGGTCTGGGCTGAGTAGTGACGCTTTCTGGCGTCCCCATGCTAGGAAAACGTTCTCTCTGATTTTAAATTTTATGACGTCATCCAAAAGAAAGCCTCGTATCCAAAATGCTATTTTATTCCTTTTCCCAATTTATAAATGTCCCTTTCTATTATAACATGTTCTTTTTTGAATTCCGAATATCTAGTTACCTTTTTATGATTAAACGATGTTTTCTTTATATTTTATTAAACATATCGCGCGACTTTTAAGATTGGCAGACCTGAATTTCAAACGTGAATTTAAACTATGTAGTATGACATCATGACTCGTTAATTTCAAACCAATAATGCGTTTATCCTACAAATTTAACGACTATTATTTACTCATATCTTGCTCACCTTACAACACTTCCTACTCTATTATCTACATATGTTATTACTCAACACTTATCGCAAATCTCACATCCAGCAATTAAATTAAAACGCGTCTTTATCAAGCCCATTCGATTTGAAATCTAAATTTCGGTATCAAATGCCCCCATTTATGTTATTTTATTATTTCATAATAAAATAATGTAAATGTCTTGCCCGAAAGAAAAATTAAAAATTACTCCTGTATTTTGAATAATCGGCAACACTCCCATTATATACAATTTTCAATTACACTGTTTTGAAATTGGTTATTAACACATCTTCTCATTAATCTTTATAACATGACAAACACTTGACTAAACATTAATCCTTAAATACTAATTACAATATGTTATGGTTTCTTCTGTGAAACTTTTATATAAAGGTTAAATTTCAAGAGTCTTTCTTAAGATACTTCCTTCTTTTAGTTCATGTTTGCTCACTTCGCTCTCACTATTGTTTGTTGTTGTTGTGTTTAACGCCCGCTTTTACTACTACGGCACCGCAGGCGGGCTCTCACTATCACTTGCACTGTGATTTTGCACTTTTGTTATTGTAACACATATCTTTACTAGATCCTTTAAGCACTAAAATGTACATATATTTATATAAATCCATTACACTCTTCATACAAGTTCTTTCTTTATCTTGCTGTGATAACAATCTAAACATCTAAATATTTTAACAAATGTTTACGAAGTAAATATTCTGTTTTCTCTCTATGCGGAGATGAACATTTTAACAATCTTTCTGAAGTTGTTATTGTGAGCTCTATACAATATATTCTTAAGCTCTTTGTAGTATATAGCAATTCACATTCTGCATTTGTCATGAATATGTAAGTACCTGACCAATATATGGTTTTCAAGTAAGCTAACATTTAAATTTTATCTCAAAGCTGATGGGGCGCCAATAGACAAATGACACTTCGAATTTTACATGAAGTCAAGGTTCCAAGGTACCACACGGTTTCTTGTATGGTCGAAGGAGTTGTTTATGCCACCTTCCCAGACATTTTTCATTTTTAACATCTTTTAATTCATAGGTATGATAGCCAAATTTGGATATAATTTCTGCAGGACCTTTATATAACAATTCCATCCTTTTGTTCCTACCTCGCAATGCACTTGATAACTTATGGTCTTTAACTAGTACCCAATCACCTATCTTAGGTTCCCATTTATGTTTTCTACTCTTTTTCTTTAATTTTCGCTTCTCTGCCTTTTTCTTGATTCGTTCAAAAGCAATTTTCGCTCTTTCTTCTTCACTTAACTGAATGTCATTAATTTTCAGTATTTTTGGTACCCCGATCAATATAGGTTCTGGTTCAATTCCTAACATTAATTTTATTGGGGCAAACCCAGTAGTTACATTAATGGTGTGATTAATAATCTTTTCTATCAATGGACAATATTTCACCCAATCCTTGTGATTATGATGTGTAAGTACACGTAAATAAATTCCTATATCTCGGAGGACCCGTTCTGTTGGATTCCCTGATGGAAAGTATGAGGAACAATAATTTAGTTTTCTCGCGTCTAATGTCACCCTAATCTTTCCATTGGCCTTATTTACAATACATAGGGGATTCACAAATTCTGAATTCGAAATCTCAATAACCTCATCTTCTAACATTGACTTTATAACTGCATCTACCTCTTCTCTTATTGTACTAGGGATAGCTCTCGCTTTATGTGTACAAGGTTTGATGGGTATCATCTCAAACGAATGAGTATAAATATTACATTTACCAGGTTTCTCAGAGAATACTTCCTTATTTCAGATTAATATTTTAAACAGTTTATCCCTCTGTTCATTTAGTTGATCAGCCTGAGTTACCTTTTCCCGCAATAATTCTTCTAAGTCTTCACTACTCTCCCTATCATAGTACCTAGTTGCGTCAGAAAACCTCAAATTGTCTATGAAATCATTTTTATCCCATTCTACATTTTCTTTATTATCGACACTGTACTCTTTGACATTTACTTCAGTTAATTCCATAGCTCCTACTTTAACATATTCTACAAAGAATGTATCCCCTTGGATTTCTTCTTCCTCTTTTTCTCTTACAATAGTTTCTGAACTACTATCTTCCACAAAAGGCACTATAATGGTCTCATCTTCAACTTTCATTTCTACAATCATGTTTTTAAAATTCACCACAGCTTCCCAGGCATAAAGACAATCACAACCTATTATAATATCTGTCACAAGTCTTCCTACAATCAGAAATAAAATTCCAAGTATTCTCCCATTTATTTCAATATTTATCATTGCTTGAAATTTTACTCTCTCTTTTCGTTTTCCCACAGCTAGCGAGCAGTATATCCCATTAACTGGTAAAGACATTACTTTAAAGCCACTACTTTGTAAATTATCATAAAAATTTTGTGAGCATACTGTGCTATTTGATCCCGTATCTATAATTGCATTGTATTGTTTTCCATTTACTCCAATTTTGATTTTAGGTGGATCTCCTACTTTTTCGTTTTCGTCGATTCTATTTTTCCATTCTCTTTTCTTTTGTATCATCATTTGCCTTCCAGGACTATTTATTTCCGAGTACTTATCACAATCATTACTAGGATACCCAGTTCTCACTGAAGGCGCGTTTGACCGGGTCTGGCGTTTCCCTGATTTTTAGGTATGGGTCCTGTACAATTTCCCGAATTGTTACTTCTGTTTTCCTGCATTAAATCGGGGTTACTTCCTACCATGTTTTTGACCGTGTTAATGGCCTCAACCATTTCCGCATTTTCGGGGGAATCTCGTCCATTAGAATACCTTTCTCCCTGTCTTGGTGACCTCGGTCTAAACTCATTATCTCTGTTTGTCCAATACCCATCATTTGAATTTCTACTATGTCCAAAATAACGTCCCCGTCTACCTCGATCAAATCTATTTGTATTCATATAATCCACCCTTATATTTCTTCCCCTTAGATTACCATTTCTATTTCGGTGATGCCCTTCCTGGTTACATCTACCTTGATTTTCCCACCGGAATGATTCCATCCTTGGTACTGGTCCTTTATATCTTTCCCTAATCTCACTTCTATTTTGATAATACTGTGCCCCTTGCCCGAAAGAATTTACAGTTTCTTTTTCTTCATATTTATTTCCAAATGCGTGTTTTGGCTTATTGACTTCTAAGGCTGATAATAATTCGATCATAGCTGCAATGCTACCGGGTCGGGCTATGATTAGGTAGTGTTGAAGCGTTTCCGGAAAATGTGGAGTAACTATATTTATTAGATCTTTTCCATCTAAGGGAGGATCCAACATCTTCGATTTTCTCGCTATTCTCATAAAATAGTTGACCATCGATTCCTCCGATCTAGGATTAAACTTTCCATTGCTTAATTCAACTCTAATATTAGCCTGCCTACTAGCTCCCCAATATCTGGTTAAAAAGACGTTCCTAAAGGTCCTGTAATCATTATTGTTACCCATAGAAAGGCCTAGCCAATTGGCAGCATTACCCTTTAGGCATTTTCTTACTATCACCATCTTGTACTCCTCCGGTATATGTTTCACCGTGAAGTACTCTTGTAACCCTTCTAAAAAGGCTTTAGGATCATCTGAATCTTCATTTTCAAAAACTGGAGGTGTCATTTCATTTAAGACATGGTTAGGCCAATGTAAATTTGAATTGTCGCCTGTCCCTGAGCTATTTCTGAGATCAGAATGGGAATTACTGTTACCCCTATTTTGCATCGAAATGTTATGCTGATACACCTGGTATTGCCTCGTTTCTTGCAGCTTCATTATTAAGATTGTTGTGATTACATGCATTTTCATTTAATTTCAAATTTTCTAGGGCCTCTTTTACCTGAGTAATTTCTGTTACTACCCGTTTTATTTGGTCTGTAACATCCTCCAAATTTCTAGCCTGCCTTTCACTTTCTACATCAGATCTTTCCATTCTAACTTTACACCCCTGTAACTCTTCTCTAATTTCTTCCCTGTCTTTATCTAACCTTTGTACTACCTCTTCCCTTTGTTTGTCTAATCTATATGTTACTCTTTCCCTTTCTTTATCTAATTTTTCACTCACTTGTTGACCTAATTTCTTTTCAGAATTCTTTACTTCTTGCCGTATTGTCTCTAATTCTCCCTTAACCTGTTCTCTATTTTCTTTTACTTCACTACTGACTTTATTAATTTCCTCCCTAACTTCTTCCCTAAAGGTTTCTAAAGCTCTCTTCTGATTTTCCAATTGCATTCCCAATTCCTGTTGTCCCTTCTCTAATTTCTGTCCTAACTAGTTTCATCTATCTTTTGACTTAACTCTGTACTCATCTTTTTCATTATCTTTTGAAACATATTCTCTATTTCTGACATAATTGCTGGCCTTTCTGAATTACTACTAAACATTTCTGAGTTACCTCTAGGTGTTTCTCTAACGTTCTGATCTTCTACTTCTTGGCATATTCTGCTACTGATTATATTTTGATTATATTCTTCCATCCTAACTACACTTTTCTCAATTTCCGGACTCTCAAAACCTAGAAAATCGCTATCACTGTCTTCCATTTCTAAGCTATTTACATGTGTTTTTCTACTCACCAATATTTCACAATTTTCACTATTATGATTTTTTTTTTTTTTTTAACTGCACTTAAACTTGTTCACTACACATTTCACAGATGTTGACACGCTGGGCACCTTCTTGTTTGCTGGTTCTATGCTGGCTTGGTCGTCTTGGGGTTGATCTATTCTCTCGACGCCCCACGTTGGGCGCCATTTGATGCGTAAAGTGGTTTGGTGGTTCACGTTGTGTCGCCATTTGATGCGAAAATTAAACTGTTGGTCACGTTGTGTTGCCCTTTGATGTGGTATGGTGTTGTTTTCTCCGGCTAGTTCAGCATGAGATCTCTTTCTTTATCTCGGGTATGCGTAGGTATGTTATAGATTACCCCAGAAAAACTTTTGTATATTGTTTATTCTTTTTTACTTCTCATACACTTTTGGGAGTTATGCCGACTTTCGATACGCAGAGGAATCGCACTCACGTGTGTACACCACAACGTCCAATACTGGTCTGGGCTGAGTAGTGACGCTTTCTGGCGTCCCCACGCTAGGAAAACGTTCTCTCTGATTTTAAATTTTATGACGTCATCCAAAAGAAAGCCTCGTATCCAAAATGCTATTTTATTCCTTTTCCCAATTTATAAATGTCCCTTTCTATTATAACATGTTCTTTTTTGAATTCCGAATATCTAGTTACCTTTTTATGATTAAACGATGTTTTCTTTATATTTTATTAAACATATCACGCGACTTTTAAGATTGGCAGACCTGAATTTCAAACGTGAATTTAAACTATGTAGTATGACATCATGACTCGTTAATTTCAAACCAATACTGCATTTATCCTACAAATTTAACGACTATTATTTACTCTTGCTCACCTTACAACACTTCCTACTCTATTATCTACATATGTTATTACTCAACACTTATCGCAAATCTCACATCCAGCAATTAAATTAAAACGTGTCTTTATCAAGCCCATTCGATTTGAAATCTAAATTTCGGTATCAACTAGGAGATTTAAATAAATGTAGGGGTTTCTCAGATCCTTAATGGCCCATAATGCCATTATAGCCACCACTTCTAAACCTTTTAAAACATTTGATTTTAAGAATAAGAGCAAATATAATTTCTATTCACTGCCTTAAATGGCTCTAATTCACCAACACATTATTTAGCAATGGTTAGAAAAGAAAATATAGCTGCTTTATATTATTTAATTAAAACATATTTCACGTATTTCCATAGGCTATTATAAGTGTTTCACAACACAATCCTGTGATTGACTACTCTAATAGAAGGTTAAAGGGAGGATCCAATTCCCTCTAATTACGTCTGGGTGTTGTTAAGGCATCGTGTGCTGTCATTCATTACACATTGCCAAAAAAATTAAATCAAATAAAATAAATTGGTACTGATGCATAGGCTAGTCTGGGTTTGGCAGGCACTTCATTTAATCATTAAACATTTTTTCTCTAAAATGGAAAAAGTGCAGTATTGTTCAATGATTCACTTTTTCATTTAGATGGGAAAACTTGCAAGGAGATAAAAGCAAAATTGAATACTATTTATGGGGACCTTTCCCATACATAGCAACATTGGTTCAACCACTTTAATCTTGTTCAAAAATCCATTTTTGGTGAGGAGTGCCCAGGACGCCCGGCTCTTGTTATTATCGAGTAAGTTGTTGAGAAAGTTCATGTTATGATCGTTGAACGAAAGTTTGCGAAATGGGGTTATAGGTATGTCAGCAGGAAATAGCAATTCATATTTTGCACAATAAAGCTAGGCGCACACGAGCAACTGTCGGTCACCAACTATTTTGTTGATTGTAATAGACATGTATTCTGATAGAGGCAAGCACATGACCTACAAAATAGTCTGTTCTATTTTTCCACTAACTTGACCCAATCCAGTTGTCAGTGATGATAATGAAACATGCACATTTAAATGGTTTTAAGTCCATGACGCTCAGTTTAGTATAGTTATGCTGTGTTGATGCATTGGTAACACCAGATATTGACAGAATGGATTTTGATACAGAGAGGCAGATTACTGAAGTGCAGGAACATTGTCCTTTGTGTCATACTACCTAATACTGCTCCCAATTTGTCTTATATAAATAAGGCAGAAAATGCAGTAGCCATGCCATAGGCTGCATAGCTTTGGACTATCATGCCAAAGATACTAGTTTAGAATGCATGCTATTGCCAAGCATTCCTTAAAATAGGAAGAGGGAGCATTAAATAAGCATAAGGAGAGATTATTCAAAGAGTTATTTTTAAAAAGAGTAGCATAGTAATTTAACAACATAATCAATAAACAGATTTTGTTGCCTTTGCCGATTTTTATGGTTTGTCCATATTAAATGCTTCACTTGATGGGAATTCCCATCACTTAAACTGAAATTCTTTTAATGTATGAAACATTAAAGGCATTTAAGGAAATAAGAGTTTGAAAATGACTTAATCTCTATCAGAAAAGTGAGGGTATGATTCTTAAACCTAGAGCAGGTGCACTGGCATATTTTGTATACTAGATATACAATTTGCTTTCTACTGGAAAAAAGAAAAATGTTATAGCCACCCAATTGTTCATACCTGCCAGGTAATTGTTTAGCCTTTGTTTAGTTGCATTAGAGTGATTGTAGCCTCAAGAGATCAAGAGCAACGATACATTTTTTCTTGGAAATGCAGTAGTAGTGTATTGTGTACACCATCTGCCCAGTCATGTTAAGTTATATTTCAATTGTTAGCTTATTTCTTATACTTTTACACAAAGTGGTACAAAAACAATGTATTTTATATATGTTCATTATACCTTATTATTAGCTATAGCCAACTGTTTATTTGTTTAATTTTAGGGCCAAAAATACTTGACAGAGAGGGAATTAAAGAAAGTCAATGTTTTCTGATTCAGACAATTGTGGGATATTGATAACTTTTTTCTGACAGAGGATGAAGTTCATGATAGTGACTAGGAAATTGAAAATGATGAAAAAGTATATTGCTTTGACACTGGTTAATTTTTTGTTGCTAGGGACAAACTGAGACTTGAACCCAGTGCAATAAACAACATATTCAAAAAGCTGCTACAAAGAAAAACAAAAAAAAAAAAAAGAAAGAAATATGAATGAAAACTGATATGCATAAAAGACATCTCATGTAACAGCAAAAAATATTCCGAAGATCTTTACAGCCCTTAACCTGCAATATCAAGTTTACCAGCTGATGTTAGTATGTGTGTACATCTTTACAAAGTTCAAGACACATTACAAGAGCAGCCAAGGGGGGAAAAAGGTAGATGAAAAATTAATGTTAGGACAGAGAATAGTTTAACAACTATAAATAAAATGTACATCAAGTAGTGATTTTATTTTAGAAATCACTCTCAAACAGCAGTCATCTACGAGAAATGGAGTGTGCAACCTGAGATTGAAGAGGATTAATTTGCAAATAATTAAACCACTGTAACCAGTTAGATTTTAAAACATTTATGAAACTATTGTTAAACATAAGCTTAACAATACTTCTTGCAATCTATGAATGATAAATGTAAATTACTATAATAAATGTTAAAGGAATTGTTAAAGGTTCAATCTATCTAACATGGTGTCATTCCCCTGCGCCTCCATACAAAATACAACTTCTGCTCACTCATTTAACATTAAAGAGTGCATTGGCTCTGGGGTTAATATAGAATTTCCTCCAGCAAAGACATGGGTATGTAATCATGCAGGCTTAACATTTTCTAACGGACCAATGGCTTGAGCATTGGTATATATACTTCACCACTCTGTCCTCTATGTGATCTGCAAGAGGAAATGGATCGAGACCACCTTCAAATATGCCCGGCCACTTCTGGTGCCCCATCCATCAGTGAAAAATATTGGAGAGCAAGAGTATTAATGACTTCATTGTCAGAAATCCAGCATTAGCTAACAACAACAATATTTCATAATGACAGTACCACACGCGCACACACAGCTTTCTCGCACTTACTGACACACTGATTGACTCATGTCTATAAACTCTGTCCTCTGCTGTTTTCTCACCTCCTTATACAATGGGGATGACATCACATGGACCTTTTGCAAAGTTCTACAAACATGCCAGCTGCTGTACAGTTCTCGAATGCTCTGGAAAACCCTTTGTGTTGCTGCTTGATTGTTGTTAGTCATGTGTTTATTCACATGAGTGGTGTGGGGAAACTTGACCTTGTGCCTTTATTGACCTGCCAGCCTGGTATGTGGTGTGAAGTAGCTTGGCCCCAACCATCTTTTGTTGTGCACCATGCTTGGTTGTCACATTATAAATCATGCTTTTAAAATTTTATTTGATACATTCCTTTTGAAAACATATTTATTCCCCACAAATAAAAGGAAAAGACAATATTTTTTAAAATTACCTTTCATTCTTTCAAAGTCAAAATAGAAAATTTACTGGAGTTTCTGAAAATACCAGCTTTTTTCTTCTTCCTGAAAAAAGGACATGTTTATTCTTGATATTCCCAGATGTTAATGATGCTTGTAGTTCATTAGTAATATTTCTATGTAATGTGTACTAACAACAAATTCATTTCAGTTAGCTTCTGCTGGAATTTAAACAACTAGTTTAATTCTTTCCTTTAGGCAAGGATTTCTCAAGCAGAGGGTCAGAAGTCAAGGTTAGAGATGAAGGCAAATAGACTTCAAGAAGAAAAGAAACTGATAGAGGCTGAATTAAATAATGTAAGAAATGAGAACTGCCAGATGCAAATGCAATTGATAGAGCTACAACAAAATATATCATGTCTGGATCCTGAAACACAACAAATTCAAGCAAATAATGCATTGCAGATGAAACCAGACAGCTTGTGGGTGAGCTGATAAAATTATTTAACTTCAATGAAAAACTGAAGCTGTTAACAGAGTCTAAAATAAAAACAAACTTAGAGACTAAAAGGTTCACTTATCTTAGTAATGCTACAGAATGAATGTATGCAGTGGATGATCATAATGAAGCAATTGTCTGGAATTTTCAAGAACTTAAAGCATTATTAAGATAAGTAAAGCTTTTAGTCTCTAAGTTTGTATTTATTTTAGATTATTTAACTTCATTTTTATAGCCAATAACTTTACTTCTAATACTAAAAGTGATGTAGTTACAAGTAGACACTAAATACTGTTTCTCTCACTTCTCTGAACTTTCAGATACTGAACATCCAAAAAATAATATGTTATTATTTCTCACTAAATTTACTACAAATATATTTAGGGTTACCTTTTTTGGCATTTACACCACAAATATAGTACCATATCAAACATTATAGTTGTGACATTGTTTAAAACCAGAGCTGTATGTTTTGTATAACAAATAAGAGTAAATTATTTTAAACTATTTCATTTAATGTCATCTCATTTAAAACTAATTTAAACCCATAATGACCTATATAACAGCTGCTTATATTGTTCGGGGAAAATTGGGGTACAGGAAACTTTAACACTGCCTAGGGGCAGCAAGACACCTAAATCTGGCACTGGATGGGAGTCACAGGACTGATGGGAGTGATAGTGACGAGTATTCAGTTAAAATTGAATCATAAGCTAAGAAAACAATATTGGTAGACCTATACTACATTAAAGCCAATAAAATACTGGTAAAAGCTTGCATTGTTGTATAATAAAATGCCTTGCTAGCAGTTTCTGTTACAGAATATATTGCTGTATTATTCCAAATGAGCATACATTTTTTGCAGCAAGGGTATGTGAAAAGACAAGGTGGCAGATATAAGAGTAGGCTAAAGTCATAACTCACATGATCCAAAAACCTGCATTTTGATAAACAACCTAAAACCAGTTTATATTGGTTAAACTCACCTCCATTTGGGTGGAAGCTATTATTATGAAAAAAATAAAATTTGATGTGTTCCACTCACATGACTTTCTCTACTCTTGTACTAACCATTCTTGCAAGCTCTTATTCCTATATCTTCTTCGTGTTAGTTGAGATAAACATTTTCAGAAATTATTGTTTATTTCCTTGTAGGTACAAGGGTAATATGGGAATACAGTAGGCTTTGAGCAACAGTCAAATCATTTAAAGCTTTCAAATTCAGTTTTCTTTGCACAGTTAGCATATAAAAAAATGAATAACAATGTTCCATTGGACAGAAGTACAAGTTCTCCAAAACTCACAAATAACAAGCAATATCTCTGAAATGTATTCAAGATGTTCTCGGGCTTATAGCCAGGTGTAGTGATGCATAGCCATCAACGTTTTGGGAGTGTACATCTCTCCCATCATCAGGATGATGAATAACTAGCAAGAGTGAAGGGGCCAGTATGTGTACTGTCCGCTAATATGTATCGAGTAGAAAACACCCAGTCTAACATGGAGGTGGTATCTGTATTTTCTGAGTCGGTCAATTTTCAACTTTAAGGCTGGTTTCCAGGAGGGACTAAACTGCAATCCAGCATCCCGGTTCAGTGTGTTCTTCTCGGAGGAGATGGACAGCCTCCTTAACCATTCGCTCCCATGAACCGCTACATTTTGCCACAATGGTCGTTTCTATGAAGTTAGCTCTGTGATCTTTTTCAAAGCAGTGCTCCGCCAGCCCTGACTTGTCAGGCTGCATTAAGCCTATGGACTGTTCGTGCTCCTTGACTCTGGTGGAAATGGTCCTGCCGGTTTGCCCTATGTATGGCACCCCGCATTCACAGGATATACAGTATACCCCTGGTACATTAAGGTCCAGTTTGTCCTTTACCGGTCTCACTAGGTGTTTGATCTTCAAAGGCGGCTTGTGGATGGTTCTGATGATGTGTTTTGCCAGAATTCTACTGATTCTGCTGGATAGATTGCCAGTGTATGGGATGCAGGCAGTGGTGGTCGGCTTGTCTGGTGTTAGCTGAGATAGTGGTTTTCCTCTTTTGGCCTTGGATGGCTATGAAACACATCCACTTTTTTTTTTTTTTTTCTGTGGTGGGGAAAAAGGCTACTTACGCCCTAACCGCAGTGGAAGTGTAAGACTCCTACCCGGGCTTCGAACTCGGGCAGCCTACTCACTAAAAAACCCCACCGGAAGAGTCCAGAGGTCAAAACCTCGGTGTTGCAGTACCGCAATAATGCACCTGCGCATTCAGTGGTAATGATGGAAGCTGCTTGCCAGAGGCAGTGACAGCGTGGTGATGCTGAAGGCCAGGAGACACTCATGACCTAAGCCCTGAGAGCCCCCTGGTAGCAGTCATTGGTGATAATGGTGAGTGGTGTGCTCGATTCTTGTGGTGAAATGAGATGGTCATCATTGGTGAATGAATGAAGATGACTGAAACCTGGGGTGAAGTGGATTATTCTGGATATGCCGTACACTTCATGGAACGACACAGCTCGGAGCAGGGGCGGCCATCATGGATATGGAAGCCCGCTGACTTGGCTCTGGACGGTAGGAACTGCGGTGGTTGTTGTCGAGCTGGTGGTGGTTCCTTCGTACGGTGAGTCTGAGTGGCGACCTCCCTGGTGGTGGTCGGGTTGACAGTTGGGATCTCGAGCCGCCCAAGCGTCTGCTTAATTGGCTCGAGAGCCTCGGCGACGTTCCTGGAGATTGTGCCACTTGCTGCGGCGGTTATTGTGGCGAGTGTTTCTTCAATAGCAGCTGATATTCAGTAGCTCCGCGTGGAGGTCCTGAATCGCATCCCGTAACTCCTGGCTGACTGCGGGGACTGGTGGTGCTGCCGGCGGTGTTCTAGTCTCTGGAGCTGGTTGAGTTGTATTGGTGCTTCGTGGTGCTGGTCGTTGCTGCTCGCGTTGTTGTGTGGAAGTGCTGGTCTGTTGTGAAGTTCGCCGTGGATGGAGAGGGCACTGTGCCTGGCCTGTATAATGGCCGAAGCCATTACAGGTGGCACAGTACCGGCGGCGGTGTCTCAGGTCGTGACCCTTGCACTGCGCTGTCAAGCCCGGGCACCGCAATAGTGGCACCGCGGGCTGGCAGAGCAGGTCTCGGCCTGGTGGCCGAACTGGCAGCAGCGGCGACATGGGACCAGGTGATCCGTTCTACTGGCCTCAATGCGCAGGCGTTGCCCTAACAAGGGCAGCCCCGCCGTCAAGGCAGCTTCCCGGTCGGCCTGGTCCGCAAACTCTATCCGTACCATCATGGTAGGGCCGCGATCAGTATGAATTCTCGTGGCCCTGACGCTGGACTGCCACAGTTGCCTGGCGGCTGACAGCAGGTAGCGGCACGGAAAGTCCCGTGGAACTCCGCACACTACTGCACTATGCCGCCAGGAGGAAGCTGTGGGTGGCGGTGGCGGCGGCGTCGGCGTCGGCTGGCGGTACTGGGTTGGCGGCGGCGTGTGCGCTGGCTCTGCCGCGACTGCTCGTGGCGGAGACTCAGCCACGACTGGTGAGACTGGGCGGCTGGCTGAGAGCGGCTGTCGCTCTGACTTGGCGCGCTCTGGCGGTGAGTCCGGCAAAGTTCTCGGCGGCGTGTCTGCTCGCGCCAAGACCGAAGTCTTTTGCGCGGGTTTTGTGCTGGTCTTCGCTGCTTTCTTTTTCCCCATGTTGACGTTCTGTTGAAGCTGAAGATCAGGTCTGTCAGTCTCTCGGCGTCGTCCCTCGCTTCGACATTCACTTTTTTTTTTTTTTTAGGTGGAGGGGAAAAATCTTGTTACGAGACCCCATGGTACTGTGGGAGTCGCCATTGAAGATGGCCATACCCACTAAAAAACCCCATCCACCGGATTAGGAAGGTGAAAGCCTGCTGCGGTACCGCCTGTAGCACCCGCGCATTCAGTGGTGAAGATAGAGCTGGTTCGCATAGCGTAACCAGACGGAGAAGGTTAGAAGCTTGGAGACAAGTTAAATAGATTATGCCAAAAGCAACAGAAATTGAATATAAAGAAACCAAATAATCAAACAAATAATATAATTAATTTATCAAATTGTAACTTTAATGAGAAAGAAAGAAATTTTCAAAATAAAAGTATGAAAACTTGCGTAAGTTTTTAAAAAAACACAGATGATTTTGTTGCAGGTATTGAAATTGCTAGTCAAGATCTAAATGACATAAATAAATCTTTGATTAAAATGAAATGCACTAAAATTTTCAAAGATATAAATAAAAATCATCATAAAAGTAATTATAAAAATCAGATTATTAAATCATTGAATGAAAAGGACGTAATTTATACTAAAGCTGACAAAGGCAATAAAATTATAATTTTAGATCAATCTGATTATATTAATAGAGTAGAACTTTTTCTTGAAAGTGAAGATTACTTAAAAATTGATAATGATCCTGAGACAGGATATTGTAAGACCCCAAAAGAAAATCATTTATGTGAATATTTGTTAAGAGTGTAATTTGTTTTTGGTTTTGGTACGAGTTGGTTGAGTGACGAAAACGTGTTGCTATTGTTCATTGTTACAAAAAGTTAAGTTTGTTTAAAGACATCATAAATATTTCCATATTTAAATTTAATATATATGTATAAATATTTGAATTATATGTGTTCAATATTAAAGCGAAGGGAGAATAGCTAAAGATCGCTTCCCTAACAATACGGGAACTATTTGATGAACGCACATGAGGATGTACACTAAAGGAAGGTAGCATCATGTGAAGTGGCGCTAGGATCGTTAATAGCGTCTGTGTGCTTGATATGAGAAGACATGTTTTTATAGTGCTCTTGGATGTAAGTAGAAAATTGACTAAACTTTCATGAAGCTTTTGTTCTAAAGTTGTTAAAAAACTGGAAAGACCATCTATATAATATAAATTGGTGCGACGAAAAGTAATTTAAGTGTAGAGCCGAGAAAAAGTGTTAATAAAGTAATATATTATAGTGAGGTAACATTGAGTGTTTGTTCATTCCTTCTAGTACCACGACCTGGGGTTGAAAAGAATCTCATAGCTCAGCACATACAAAGCAACTTATTATAAAAACAGCATCAATCCTTTAAAATCATACATTTCAACTTTTAATAAAATTCTCAATGAAGTGAAAATGATACCTAAAAAAGAAAAAAATATTTTAAAAGTTAATAATTCAGTTTTACCTAGATTATATGCACTTCCTAAAATTCACAAACCAGGAAATAAAATGAGACCAATTATAAATTGTATAAATTCACCTATATATAATTTAGCTAAATAGTTAACTAAAAATTTCAGTACCTTTGATCAATTTGAAAGTTTAAGTATTAAAAACTCTTTGGAATTAGTAGAAAAGATTAGCAACATAGTATTGTCTAATAATGATAAATTCGTTTCTTTTGATGTAATTGCTTTATTTCCTAGTATTCCTAGAAAAAAAGCTTTTGATTTTTTTTTAAAAAATGGTTAAATTCTTTAAAACTAAACAAAGATTTAATAGATGATTTTGTAAAACTTACAAATCTTTGTTTAGATCACAATTTCTTTAGTTTTAACATAATTTTTTTCAACAAACTTCTGGCTTGGCTTTTGCCATTTCTTGCTAATCTTTTCATGAGCTTTTTTGAAACTCAAATTACAAAATCATTCCCTCTAATTTTTAAAATATGGTATAGATATGTAGATGACATTTTTCCTGTTGTCCCTAAAAAACAGATAAATGATGCTTTAAAACTTTTAAATTTATAGAATAAAGCTATACAATTCAATTTGGAAACCGAAAATAATGGATGCCTTCCATTCCTGGACTTAAAAATTAAAAGACATAACAACAAATTGAATTTTGGTATTTATAGAAAATCTGCTCAAACTGATAATTACATAACAAATAAAAGTTTTAATCCTTTTGCACATAAATTTGCTGTTTTCAATAGTTTAATTTATAGGTTAATAAATATACCCCTTAATAAAGAAGAATTTGACACAGAATATAAACACATTATTAACATTGCAGTAATTAATGGTTTTAATACAGATTTTATACATAAAAAGATAGAAAAATGTAAGTATCAAAAAGCTGTTAAAGTAGTTTCTACCCTCAAAAAATAAAAGATAATTGTATTTTTAAAAAGTTTACTTACCATCCATGGGCCAATAAAAAATTTACAAAGATTTTTAAAGAATATGGAATAAATTTGGTCCCTCAAAATAAATTTAATATAAAAAATTTACTAACTTTTTCTAAAAAAGATAAAATACCAAATTATACAAAATCTGGCATTTATCAATTTAGCTGTTTGGATTGTGAAGGTGGTCTCGATCCATTTCCTCTTGCAGATCACATACAGTACAGAGTGGTGAAGAATATATCCCAATTCTGTTTAAATGTTTTGCCAGATAATCATGTGCTGTAATCAACCTGAAGGTTGCAACTGCAGTTTTTCGAGGATACTCAGGAATTACTGTTTGAATGTTTGGTAGTTCCCATATTTTATTCTTTGATTTTTCATAGTAATACTTTGCAACAATTTTTTTGAATTCAGAGTTGACTAATCTTTTAGCTGCATAAAATGGTAGATTAACTATAGATTTTTGTACACCGCTGGTATCCTTTTTTACAAGAAAATCAGCTTTGTCATTACCACTCAGTCCACAGTGAGCTGGCATCCATTGGAAGACTAGGTGTTTTTGAAGTGCTATTAGATGGGTAAGGATTTTCCAACATTCTCTAATTGTTTGGTTTTTTGGTGACAACTTGGAAATAATTGCTATAATTGCTGCCCTGGAATCTGAGAGAATAACTGCTTGATGAAAATGTGAAATTCTATACAAAAGATTTTGTACGGCCATTCAAATTGCTTCAATTTCTCCATCAAAGTTTGTAGTTCCATAACTTAAAGATTTGTAATAGGAAAAGAGGTGGCATGTGACTCCAGCACCTGCTCCATCTTTGTTTGATATAAATGATCCATCAGTATAAATATGGAGCCATTCGTGTTCTGGAAATCTAGTATGGATTGTCTCTAATGCCAATAATTTTAGAACACTAGTTGGAGTATCACTTTTCTTAACTTCTTCTGTCAGGTGTAAATAATATGTGATGTCTAATGTTTGTGTAGGATTGACTTTAGATATGAAGTTTTCCTTTGAATTAGGAAGGTGTACATCCTTCTTGATGTCTTGAATTTTGGAAAGAAAGCTCTCCTGAGTCTTTAGTGTATGTGTAAAATTTCTCTTGTGCCATGTATTGAATGAGAGTCTGATCAACTTTTCGCGTTGAATAAGAGCCGCTTTTTCTATTTCGTATTCAATGGGGCATTGGTTGGTTAGTATTTCCATAGCTGCTATTGGTGTGGTTTTGATAGCACCTGTAATTAATCTCAGACTTTGGTTTTGAAAGATATGAATCTTTTTTGTGTTTGCTGATACAAGAACTTCGCTGCAGTAAGTAAATAATGGCTTTATATATACATTGTATGTTGTGTTAAGAGTTGCTCTGGAACATCCCCACTTCATTCCTGTTAGACGTTTTAACAGTGAAAGGTGCCTCTCTGCTCTTTGTATTACATTTTCTATTTGTTTGGTCCATGCAAGTTTAGTATCAAATGTAACTCCTAAATACTTTGCTTCCTTTGTTTCTGGTAATTGTTGACCCTCAAAATTTAGTTTTATTTTTAGTGGTTTTTTTCTTAGTGAAAAGATTTGGCAGTTTGATTTTGTTGTATTAACAGTCATTAAATTTTCTATGGTCCACCTTGTAGGTTGGTTAAGGATTGTTGCATGGTTTTTTCTAGTTCTGTACTTTTGCTTTTTGGTTTTGAAGTCCACATTACTAAGTCATCAGCAAATAGTGCACACTTCACACCTGATTCTTGTATTTGTTGTGGCAGATCGTTAATAAATATATTAAAAAGTGTAGTGCTCAGCTGGTTGCAATAAAGCATTGTGTTAGGAAATGACATAGCCATGAAAACATTGGACCTTGTATCCCTATTTTTTTTTTTTACTTTCTTTAGTAGTTTTGTTCTGCATATAGAATTATATGCACTTTGGAAATCAATAAAAACTGATAAATTATCTTCTTTTCTATTGAAGGAGTCTTTGATTTCTTGACTGAGAAGTAAGACTTGTTCATTTGTAGAGTGGAACTCTCTGAAACCAGCTTGACATGGGGATATTAAATTTTGTGATTCTAGAAACCAATTTAACCTATTTGACACCATTCTCTCCATCACTTTTGCTATTATGCTAGTAAGAGCTATTGGTCCATAATTTTTTATTTCCTATGCTGTTTTGTCTTTCTTCAAGAGTGGGGCAATTATTGCTTTTTGCCATTCAGCAGGTGCAGTGGTTTTCCAGGATAGACTGTAGAGTTTCAGTAGTTGTTAAAAAGGAACGTAAAGAATTTAAGAACGATTTGAAACAAGAAAGAGAATGTGATCCTAACACTCAATACAATATCTTTTTTCAAAATTTTAATATGCAAGAACTTAACATTGCAATAAATAATATGAAAAACAAAAAGTCTCCTGGACCAGATCACATACATCAATTAAAAGTAAGAACTCTGGTGCAATGTACTCACATGACTCTTGTACTAACCATTCCTACAAACTCTTATTCCTATATTTTCTTTGTGTTAGTTGAGATAAACATTTGTGCAAATTGCCTTATTGCATATTTCCTTGTAGGTGCAAGGGGAATATTGTAATACAGTAGGCTTTGAGATCCCATTCTCATTGCACACTTAACATAAAAAATGAACAACGATGTTCCATTTCACGAAAGTTTTACAAAACTGATACAAATAACAAGGAATATCTCCAAAATGGTTCACTCTACAAAAAAGTTTATTTGGACACAAAATGTGTGTTTTAGCGAGATCTACAGTTCCTGTGTAGTAAGATTTTGTCCAGCTCTTACGATTTACGAGTTATTTAAAATTCATCCAGAGTAAACAGGACTACATAGGCTACAGCCAGAAAATTCAAAACATACATTTCATTTGTCATGCAAACGTCTTAAACATATGGCATTTTAACCAAAATCCTTAGAGCCATTTTCAAGAAAATCAAAATTTTCCATGCAAAGGATAGTTTAGCATGGAGGAATTTTTTTCAAAATCTTCATGTTGCATCCTTGAAAGACATTAAACTTAAATACCAACTCTGGTTTTTAACCATACACTCTGAATTAGGTTTTTTAGTGCTTTCCTCACTGAGGTTAAATGCTATATTGCTTCATTTCATAACATAATTTTCTTTCCATCATTTTCCTTCATTCCATTTCCATCTTTCAGTTGTGTTTTCAGGCTTGTGGGTATGGTGGTGCTGGACAGATGATGCAGCTGTTTGTGCTTTATAACTGCTGTTCTCTGTACTAGCTGGCTTGTGCGGTCACTATCCTCTTGTGGGGGTGGGAAGGGGGACATGCTTGTGGTGCCAGAATGGAGAGATCTCAGCAGTTGTTATATACTGTGGCGTCCAGGATTCCCTCATTTCATCCCTTCCTCCGCAGGGTATTAGCTGCAGTAGACCTGTGTGGAGGTCACAGTGTTTGAGGTGCCCTTCCATATACCCTTTACCCTTTCCTCCATTATCAACTGGGTTGATGAAGCTGATCCTTACATAGAATGGTGGCAATTCTAGAAACCTGTGCAATGGATCACTCTGTAGAATATCAAAATTGAATGTTCTATTCTTGTTCCTCCAAAATATGTACTAGAAAAATTAAAAGTGAGTATTGCTTTGAGTTATTATTAAACTCATTTTCTAATTTTAATTGGATTCCAAGAACACTATCAACTTCCAGCATCATTTATGTCTTATACAATTTCAATGAGAAAGATATAACACTACAATTCTTGTGTTTACTATTACATTAAACCATTAAGTAAAATAAAAATATGTCACTAAACTATATATTCTCATGTACAAAAATTTAGTTTCATTTATTGTTCAAATGAAACAGATTTGAAGAACTAAGTTTAAGTTTTGTGGAATTCCTGAATGAGAAAAAGTTCAGCAACTCCAAATTAAGTTTTCCTCAATTAAAGTTATAAAATTACCATCTGTATATCCCTTTGTTTTGAAGAAGAGAAGCTGACAAATTAATTATTATCTATTGTGTTTCTGAAAAATATTTTTCATCTCTTAGCCTTTTGAAATTCATCCATCAGAAAGGCTTACAAGGTCTTTACAAATAAGTGACAAGGCTTATACAGAGTGTATATAAATGAATATTGGGGTTTTAACTCTTTATAATATTTTTTACATTAAACTTACAATTATAAATGATATGTCAAATGAAAAAGCAACTCAAACAGTTTTACCAAGAACCCTGTAAATGTTCAATGTGACTACCCTTTGTCACATGGCACACATCAAGTCTATAGCCGAGTTCTTCCCAAATGTTGATAAGTGTGTATTTAGTAATGGTAGCAACAGCTGCTTCAATCCGGGGTCTTAATTCAGGTTGGTCAGCTGATAGTGGAGGCATGTACACACGATCCTTGATTAAGCCCCAAAGGTAAAAATCCCATGGGGTTAGGTCAGGAGAACGTGGAGGCCATGCACAGCAAGCCCTGTCATTGGGGTCCTTGCGGCCTATCCAGTGCTCGGGTACAGTGACGTTCAACCAATCACATACTTTCTTATGCCAGTGAGGTGGACCACCATCTTACTGGGAAATAGGACAGGGTGAAACGCTTTCTGTTTGCTAGTCACCATCTTTGCTACTACCACTGTCTAGTGGATTGAGGCAGAAACATTGCACGCACATGCACACTGGTGCCAACAAACAAAACTGTTTGAGTTGCTCTTTCATTTGACATACCATTTATAACTGTAAGTTTAATGTAATAAATATAATAAAGAGTTAAAACCCTGATATTCATTTATATACACCCTATACATGTGAGTGGTTTTAAAAAGCCCACATCTCTCAGAGCTCTTTGTAAAAGAACTCCCAGGGATGAAATTCAGGCATACCGCTGATATGATCCTGGTAATTGACAGATCATTAACAAAGAAAATATGTGTATGTTTATTTACAGCTCTCTATGCCTTTTAGTAACCCTTCAGATTTAGTCTTGTGTGCTGCAACAACTATTTCAAGTGAACATAGGATAAGTGCTCTTTAATGTGTTAAAGAACTTTTATGAAATTCTATAACAAATGAATGACTATTAAGCATGTCTTTCTTGGCCATTGAGAAAACCCTACTCTCAGAGATACCAAGGATCCTCTCTGTTCAAAGAGAGAATTATTGATTCTGTGATACAGCAGATATTGCACAAGGTTATGGAAAGGTTGGCGCCAGACACTCAGAACTGTAAACAAGATACGGAGCCCACTCACAGCACAAACGCAATAAGCACTATCACCAAAAAACTAGAACTTGCTGGATGCTTAGATGTCACAAGTGTTCTAGATAGCAACTGCAGCTGTATAAACCAGCTCTCCTGCTAAGTGTGTCAGCCTTGTAGCCTAGCAATGTGAGTCTTGCAGTGTTCATGAGCAAGTGTTCAACGAGCAAGTTAGCTGTTCTGCAAGAGAGTTGGATGACTGCGGTGATGAGTAGTGAGTGGCTGTTACTGCACAAGATTTGGAGGTGTCTTGGGTTCGACTTCCAGAGAGCAAACCATTCAGAAGAAGGGTTAAGACAGACATATTTCATTATGCTGCTATGTTACAGAGTGAAAGTAAAGGAACCAAATTCATTATATGACAATTGAACTACTTAATATTCATGAAGTGACAGTGATCAATGGCAGTAGTTCACATGAGTGGAGTGATAGAGTGAACTAAGCAAACTCTTGGTAAGCACTGAACAAGATTATTGAAGTGACAGTTTGGAAAGTTGGATTAAAAGTCACAATATGTTTGCAGAGGAAGAATCTTCTTGTATTGAGCCAGTTAAAATATGTACTGACACATTTAGATAAGCACCATAATGAATTTTCTTTCTTCCATTATATACTTCACAATTGCAGGATAATATGTATGGAAGTAATTAAATGTTTCATCAGTATAATTAGAAAGTGATGATACCGAAATTTAGATTTCCGATCGAATGGGCTTTTGAAAAAGACACGTTTTAATTTAATTGCCGGATGTGAGATTTGCGATAAGTGTTAAGTAATAACATAAATAGATAATAGAGCAGAAAGTGTTGTAAGGTGAGCAAGATATGAGTAAATAATAGTCGTTAAAGTTGTAGGATAAACACATTATTGGTTTGAAATTAGCGAGTCATGACGTCATACCACATAGTTTAAATACACGTTCGAAAGTCAAGTCTACTAACCTTAAAAGTCGCGCGATATATTTAATAAAATATAAAGTAAACATCGTTTAATCCTAAAAAGGTAATTATATATTCGAAATTCATAAAAGAACATGTTATAATAGAAAGGGACATTTCTAAATTGCGGGAAAAGGAAATAGCATTTTGGATACGAGGCTTTCTTGGATGACGTCATGACATTCAAATTGAAGAACGGTTTTCTTAGCGTGGGTAAGAGAGAAAGCATCGGGTGACTACTCAACGAGAGACCAGTACGGCAGGTCGTGCTGCGCGGATGTGAGTGCGATTCCTCTACAGATACAAATATTTTCGGCATAGCTCCTGAAAATATTTAAAATGAAATAAATGATATGCAAAGTTGTTCTTGGGTTGTCCATTACACTTACGCAAACCCGAGATAAAAGTAAGAGATCTCAAAGCTGACTAGCCGGAGCGAAACACATCAAAGGGCAACACCACGTCACCAATGACTTCAGCTTCAAATGGCGATCCAATAATAACTAGGACACAACGATTATTCAGCTTCAGTGATTTATGGAATTTAAAAGTCTACGATTTCTACTCAAGCCTTTTAAGTCATAGGTCAAGCAGACACACTTTCCATTTCAGACACGTCTTTCACTTCTTTGGTATTATGGTATAATTCCTTGTAGAATTTAAGGTTCTCCATTTCTCACCATTTGGACTGAAAATATTTTCAGATAGATTCTCTGTGTCTACCAGTAGCAGCTCGTGGCTCAAGAATTTGGGAGGGTGGCATAATATATTTTCAAAATTAGCACATGGACATGACAGTTAATTCTGAATTTCACCCAAAGATATTTTAAATGAAAATTAATCATATAAATCGAAAAATTGCTATGCATGACCTTCCATCTGATCATGAATCAGATTTTGAAGCTGTTCTGAATTTGTTCAATATTCAGCATTGGTCTTGGTGGTCCAAGCTTCTTAAGTTCCAATTGAGACGCAAAACTCGTTACACCCACACTAGGTACGCTAGTTATACTGTTGATGGTTCACTAATTTATTTCACAGTCCCTGTGAAGATTCACATCATGACACCACTCGAAAGCGCTGCTAAAACTGAGTTTAACCGTGGTTTAACTGTTACAACTACTTTCGTTTCAGAGCAAATTATATTTTGACATAATACGTATTCAATGTGTCATGCTAGCAAAATTACCAACATGAATGTAGTATTAATATACTTTCTTGGTATTGTTTTATCACAAATGTTCAACACTGTACCTTAAATGGTACAGATAGAGCTAATTTAGTCCAGAACTAAATTTCATTTACAATCAATTTAAATTACAAAATTCAATTTAAATTTTGAATATTGTATATTCAAAATTTCGTATACATACAAAATGTATACGAATGGCAGCACTGTTAGCAGTCAGACAGTTCTGAGAAAAATTATCACAGGCACTTTCTCCCTCCACCTGGACACCGCCCAGACTGTCACTGCTCTCCACACCCCTCTGCCTATAGTCAAGCCATCCCCGCACTTCCCCTCAATGCTGGCAGTGTCTACAAGGTGTGAACATTCCCGGAGGGATGAGCCACAGTCCAAAACCATATCGGTAATGAAAACATTGACGCTCTTTCGCATATTAGCGGTATAAAAACATTTTCCACGAAACAAAATAGGTAAATAGAAACAGGAAGTGTACGAATGTATTTTGGCATGACGTCTGATGTCAAGGATGTTTGAAGTAATTCTTTTGATGTAATGCTACCTTTTTTTTCTTACTTTTATTTATTGGGTGGGCACCGTCCTAGAGTCCTCCATTGCCAGCCGCCACTGTTGTCTACCAATTTTTTCTTTTCAACTTTATACTATTGGCAGCACAATCAAAGTTGTGTTATGCAACATGCTTTACTTCTTTAGAATTCTTTAGGAATAAATAGATAATTTTGTTTTATTCGGTTTTGAATATTCAATTTGTTTTGAAATAAATTTAATTACTTTCCTTGTCTTATAAACTATCCTACACTAATGAAAGCTGTGTACAAGTGCCAAACTATCATGTAAGAAGAATGATATGGTTGGATTGGCTCCTATGGACTTGGTGGGTTTTGCTTTAAAAGGTGGTTCTCAACATAGTTTTATTACAAAATGGAAAATTTTGTATTTACTGAGGAAATATAACCAAACAGCACATCATTAAGCCCATGATTAGGTAGGTAAAAAATATTAAACATGTACTTGATAGCTTTTGCTTCTGGATACCTCACTTGTTCCTTCTTTCATTATTCTGAAAACTGGTTGTTATAAGAACATACTGCTTTTGCAACATTCATATGTTTCATTTTCTTAACCTTAGGATAATGGTAGAAACTGGGGCAGCAGAGAGGACAATAATTTCACAGATGACTATGCTGCAGTCAATGACTCTCAGGTACCGACAAAAGAAATAGAATATAAAGACAGAAATACCATAACATTTCAAAGTAAGTGCACTCTAAAATTGCAGCAGCAAACAGCATTTGACAATGGTGATACAGCTGCAATTTGTCAAGTAAATGAAATACACACACTGGCTCCAACAGAAGTTGCAAATAGTGCCACTGAATATTGTAATCTAGATCTTCATTCAATAGAAGACTGTGTGGAAGAGAATGAACTTAAACAGTTTGGCTCCAGAATCAAAGACAATCAGAGGACTACCTTCTTAGAGGAAAAGAAAACTGTTTATGATACATCTGAGTCAGATAGCTGCAATACATGCTCATCATATGGAAATGGAACTCAGATGAACAACTATAAGGAAGATCTTGAGAGCATTAAAAAGGCATCTAACATCACTTCAATTTCAGAGGATTTGGATAGTTTGAGAGAAAGTACCTTAGGAAGTAGCACTGGGTACACTTTGAAAAATAGAGATGAAATTGATACAGTAGAAAACCTCAATGCAATTAATCTTAAAGAAGATTCTCTTTCCAAGAATGTGCCCAGCATCAGTTTATGCAAAGATGATTTAATAAACTTTTCCAGCATAGAATCTGAATCATTTGCAGCTCCAGATAATAAAGCGAACCAGAGCACTTTACATGCTTTTTCTCATGAACTAGCAGGGGATACCAGAAATGGAACAGAATGTACATGCTGTTGTGTAGAAAAACAAACTGATATGGAATCCCTTAATTCAAGAACCTTACTTTGTGAAGGAGGTACATCACAGCCAGAGGAATATTGTAATGAAATTTCTGAAGACACTGAGGAAAATAAGGATAGGTATGCAAGCAGCTTCACATATAACACAAATGAACAACATGAATCTGCAAATAAACAACATTTTACTGAAGTAATTTCTATCGCATCAGCAAATACTGAAATTGCCTCAAATCCAATTACAAATTTTGGTCTTACTGAAACAAAAGAAGGTAACCACACAGATAACGCCTCTTCGCATACAAAATGTCAATCACAAAATAACAAATATATTCATACTAATAAAGAAGGCATTATCACTGAAACTATAACACTAAAAAGTGAGGCTAATCAGATAGACAATCTAGATTCCATGAAAAGTTTAGGAAATGAAGCACTTAGAGAAAGTATAACAAGCAAAAACAAGGGTTCATTAAGCATATTGAGTAAAAAGACTGATAACAGAGCCGATAATCACTTAGTGAATAAGGAAAACAAAACACAGAGTAATAAATGTAATCAAGCTGAAAATGACTCAAAATTGAATGAAGTAAATGAGAAAACCTACTCAGCAAAAGGTTCACAAAGAGTATCTTCCAGAGGTAATGAAGACAGCTCAAGTTCAGAAAAGAGTTCACAAAGATCATCTCCCAGAAGCAATAAAGGGGGCCCAAACTTAGAAAAGAAATCTCAAAAAGTATCCCAAAGAGGTAATGGACTAAATAAAAACAAAGGAAAATTGAGTGACTTGAATAAAAAATTCAAAAGAATGGAGAGTACACAACAGTATGAGGAAAATAATCATTCTGAAACTACAAACGAGTCCTTGAACAACAACAGCAATGCTAATCATTTATTGCATAAAGCCAACATGCACACATGTAGCAGGAATATTCAGACTGAAAATGAAATTCTGAATGATAATGCCACTTTGCAAAGTGAAACAGATAATAAAGAGCATTTGAACTCTGAAAGCAGTTTGGAAACAATGCATACGGGACCTTGTAATTCCAAAAAAATTAAAGGAAAATTGAGTAGTAAAAACAATAATGTACATAACAGTGTTGCAAAACGAATGAATGCACCACTATGTAGCAAAAGAATTCAGACTGAAAATGAAATTAAGCTGGTTTCCTTGAATAAAATTACAACCACTGCAGATTCTAATTCTGTACATAAGCAAAACACAGCACAATGTAGCAAAGATGGAGTTAAATGTGTTGCTTTAAATAAAAATAAGAAAATTCCAAATGATAGTGTAGTACACAAAAAGACTACACTAGATAACAGAGATATTCAGAGTGGTATTGGAATTCCATCAAATGTATTAAATAAAAATAATACTAATGCAACTGATCATAATCCCATACATAATAGGAATTTATCAAAATATGACAAAAACATTCAGGCTCAAAATGGAGTTGCCGTAGGTAAAAACAAAAATATTGTAGATGATAATACAGTATGCAAAAAGGGTACATCACAATATAATAGAGATGCTCATAGTGAAAAGGGAATTGCTTTGAATAAAAATACCAATAGTAAACTGAGATACAAAATGAATGCCTTAGAATGTGACAAAGATGTTCAGAGTAAAAATGGAATACAGCCCAGCACTTCATATAAAAACAATGATAGCCACTTGATACACAGAAATGTATCAAAGAGTGTAAAGAAAATTCCGTCTATTATGTCTCATGAAAGGAATAGCAGTGTAGGTTATGATTTGGTGCAAAAAGCTAACATACCACAAAATAATAAAGGCAGTCAGACTGAAACCAGAGTTCAGTCTAATACTTCAAGTAAAAGCTATATTATAGATGGTAGTCTTGTGCATAAAAATCAAGATACACTGATTGAAAATACAATTCAATCAACTTGCTTGAGTAAAAATAGCAACATTGCAGGTGATAAATTGGAATATGAAAATAGTTCATTACACTATAACAGAGATATCCAGAATGGAACTGTAATTCAATCTATTGCCTTGAGTAAACATAACAACACAAATGATGATCTCACACAAATAAAGAACATGTCGCAACATGATAAGTATAAATGTAGTGAAAATGAAAATCATTGCACCTCCTTTATTAACAGAAGTGACAGCATAAATGATGAATTGGCTTACAAAATGAATACATTACAACAGCCTATTTCAAGTAACAAAAACAACATTGTAAACGATAATCTTGAACAGAAAAGAGATGTATCACAATCTAATAAAAATATCAGGAATGCAAATGGAGTTCTATCCAGTACCTTAAGTAAAAATAACACCACTAGAAATAATGATCAACACAGAAACAAAACTACCCAATGGAACAAAGACATTCAGAGTGAACAAGGAGTTCACCCTGTTACTTTGAATAAAACTGCTCTAGATGATTACTTTGCATACAGAAGGAGTACAGCAAGATGTGAAAAATGTGCAGAGAGCAAAGACAGAATTCAACCCATTACTGCACACAAACGCAATGGCTTTGTGGCTAATAAAGATTTAGTGTATAAATGTGATATTCCAAAAAGCTGTGTATGTCAGAATCAACAAGAAATTAAGTTAATTGCCCTAAATGAAAATAAACACAATGTGAGTAATGATCTAGCCTGTGACAACACTACAGTACAATGTAGCACAAACCATAAGAGTGAAAATGAAAGCCATTCCTCAGAGCAGGAACTTAAAGTCCTGCATGAAATTAAGGACAAATACATAATGAACACATCGTCCAGTGAGATGCATAATGATATGTTTGATTTCAATACAAAAGCAACAAAAACACTTACACAAGTAAATTCATTGAGCTCTTCAGAGGAAATGAATTTGGTATCTGCAGTAAAAGAAGGAAAGCTTTCAAATGTGGAAGAACTACTATCTCTGGGTACTAGCCCCAATTGTGTATGCAATGGAAATACTGCTTTGCACACTGCAGCAGAAACTGGAAATTTACATATGTGCCGGTAAGTTCAAAATATTGTAGTTGCTAGTAATGTAGAAGAACTATTATAAAATTTTGTTTGTGCTTAGCTTAATCTGGAAACAAAATTTCTGTATATCTGTTCACAGTCATGTATACAGGGTGAGTCAGAATAATACAGAATAATTTTAAGACATGATTAAGGGTTTCTATTTGAGTAATTATTATTTATTTATGCCAATAAACTTATTGCTGGTGTTTTTAAACACACAAGCCATGTGTGAGCAATGTCTGAGAGGTAGAATCCGAACTGAAAAATTCAATGTCGCAGTCAGAATTTGAACCATAGACCTTCTGCTTGCCATGTGGTTGATTTAACCATTAAGCTATTATGACAACTTGCCAGAATGACATTGAATTCTCCAACCGATTGGTATTTCTCCTGGTAGACCACAAAGGGGTTCTCACATCAGAGACAAATACCCCAGGTGCAATTTACAATCATAAGTACATACTTTATGTACTGGCTTTAAATAACCTTTAGATGGTAATTATTATTTATTTATGCCAACAAACTTACTGCTCGTGTTTTTAAACACACAAGCCATGTGTGAGCAATGTTTGAGAGGTAGAATCCGAACTGAAAAATTCAATGTTACAGCCAGGATTTGAACCACTGCTTGCCATGCAGTTGCTATAATCATTAAGCTACTGTGACAACTTGCCAGAATGACATTAAATTTTACAACTGATTCATATTTCTCCCAGGAGTCATATTTCTCAAAGGTAGTCTCACATCAGAAACAAATACCCCAAGGGCGACTTACAATCATAAGTACCTATTTTATGTCACAATCCTGGCTGTGACATTGAATTTTCCAGTTCCAATTCTACCTCTCTATTTGAGTATCTTCTTATAATGACTCTATGTCTGTAAACGTCTTGTTATCATGCTAGAGAACATTAAAGTTTTGCAAACACCCCGTCGGGTTAGATGAAATTCTGTCACAAAGATCCTTCTTCTCTCCTTTGGCTTACAATATTGCTTATGTTTTGTTTTCTTTGCATGTTGGAATAACCCTTGCATTCTGTTTTAACATTGTTTATATCACCATTAACCTACGAGTAAAATCTGCATTTTGTTACTTAAATGGCAAGGGATTTGATCTCATAGTATACAGCAATTTGTGACTTTGTGGTTCCAGTTATCAACCATACAATATGTCTCCGAAACAAAATTTTTGGGAATCATAATTGATAAACACTTAGATTGGAAAAGTCATATTAAGAATGTTACAGCAAGAATAAATCGAGTTCATTATGTAATATATGTCCTAAAGAGCATCAGTAACCTACAAACACTAAAAATGGTTTACTTCTCTTATGTACAATCTGTGCTTGCTTATGGTATATTTATATGGGGATCCAGTAGCGAAATAAGTGCGCTATTCATAATGCAAAAGAAAATACTTAGATTAATGCTAAAATTGCACAGGACAACATCATATAAACCATACTTTCGGCAAAATCACATTCTTACGCTGCCAAGTCTGTATATTTTAGAAACTGTTTGTTTTATAAGGGACAATATTCACTTATTTAGCATAAACAACACTGTTCATACACATAGTACCAGAAATAGTAATAAAATACACATACAGACTGCCAGAACAACAAAAAAGGTAAATTCCATACTGCATAGAGGCATACACATGTATAATAAAATCACATATAGAATCCACAGTAGCAGTCAAATTTAGGAAAGAAGTTAGAAATTTTCTAATTGAGCAAACCTTCTACAGTGTGCAGGAGTTCTTTGACTCATTCTCTGAATAATTTTATCTGTGTTTAATCTGTAGGCTATATATATATATATATATATATATATATATATATATATATATATATATATATATATATATATATAACTTATACTCTTATGACTGTAATGCTGTCTCTGTTATTATTATTTGTATTCATGATATTGTTTAAACCAATATTAATTATTTGTATTCCCTATTTAAAAATTGACGAAGCCATGAATTTGTAAAAAAATTCTTACGGTGAATAAAGACATACATACATACATACAATATCAACTATCAGCATATAGTGAAGTGCTCTGTTTACTGGAAGGACTTTTGTATTTACAGCTTAGTATAAAAATTGTCCTTTTTATTTATGCAGAACTAGCAAATATGCATTACGTTTGTGCTGTTGTTTGGGGAAATGTGAAAAGGGCATGAGAGCTTCATAATGAGCTATAACCAAAGAAATATTTGCCTTATCAGAGCATCTTTATTGCTGTACATTAACGACTGTGAGAAATAGGAACTTTCCAAAAACAAGCGCATCGCTCAGTAGCCAGAGAAATATAAGAATAGTGGCTCTAGAAAAGGAGGATATTGACCAGGTCCATAATTTTCTATCCACAAGCACAAGAGCAATAGCCCATCCATGCATAAAAGTCAGTCTTTGGTTACTAGAATTCTGCGTAAACAGCAATTATATCTGTATCATCTCATCCATGTTCAAGCACTGGGCCCAGATGACTGCACCTTGACTACAGTTTGTGCAGTGGTTTCATAATGCATTGATCAACCAAGGTTTCCTACAACCATATTGTGGATAGATGAGAAGGTTTTTACACGAGGGCATGTTTAGTACACATAACAGTCTCATTTGGGCATGCAGAAAAACCGTAGAGCTATTAGAGCTGCAAAATATCAACACCACTTTGCATTTGGGCTGGTACTGTGAATGACACACTCATAGGGCCCTATTTGCTACCTCCGCATTTGACAGGCCATATTTATCTACAGTTTTTACATCATACTTTACCAGAACTTCTGCAAGACGCTCCTTTAGGAGTACGTCAGCTGTGGTTCCAAGGCGATGGGGCACCTGTGCATTATTCTGGTAATGTAAGGGATTTCCAAAGTATAACATATCCTCACTGGATTGGTCAAAGAGCACCAATATCATGGCCAGCACGTTCACCAGATGTGACCTCTTTGGATATTTTCCCTTGGGGATATATTCAGACTCTTGTGTACGAGACGCTGGTTAATAGTGAGGAGAAACTAATGCCAAGCATCTTTTAAGCATTTAATGATAAAAAAAAATGAGTGATGTTCTATTTAATGAAAGTTGTTAGCAAAAGTCACACAAATAACAAGGAATATCTCCAAAATGGTTCATTCTACAAAAAAATTTATTTGGACATAAATTGTTTTGCAAGATCTACATTTTGTGCACTGTAAGATTTGGTCTATCTCTTACGGTTTACAATTATACAAAAGTCATCCACAGTAAACAGGACTACATGGGCTGTAGCCAGAAAATTCTAAATATACATTTCACTTGTCATAGAAATATTTTAAACATATGGCATTTTAATCAAAATCGTAAGAGCCATTTTCAAGAAAATCAGACTTTTTGAAAAATTTTCCATGTAAAGGATAATTTAGGGTAAAGGAAACTTTTTCAAAATCTTTGTGCTGCATCCTTAAAAGATGTTAAACTTACATACCAACTTTGGTTTTTGATCACTTTTTGTTTTTGAGTTATGCTGTCCACAGAGTGACAGACACACTGACACACACACACACACACACACACACACACACACACACACACACACACACACACACACACACACACATGGACCTTTTTCTAAAAATTTTTTTTCTTTTATTCAGAAGGCCTTAAAACATATATTTCCAGTGAAATCTTGACTTCAAATTTTTGGATGGAATACAATACTTCCTCTACTTACTATACACAGTACAGAAAGTAAAATGAAAGCTGAAATAAATGCCAAATGCCTGTGCATATGCTCTGAGGCATGCATACTCTGAAATTGGTAGATTTTTACACATTTCAATGCCAATTAGACTTTGGCACTTACCTTTCAGAATCGTGTTGTTTGTACTGTTGCAACTTCCTGTTACAATTATGGCACTATATCTGCTGTGAAGGGTGGCGCCATAGCCAACCTCTCTCATACCACCCTCCAGTTACCAGACGGGTGTTCTAACCATAAAAATTCAATGCCCCAGCTGGGATTTGAACCACAGACCCTCCACTTACCAGGTGGGTCTGATATATTGAATTTTTCAGTTTCAGTTCCACTTCTACCTCTCAAACATTGCACACACATGGCTTGTGTGTTTAAAAACACCAACACAAAGTTTGTTGGCATAAATAAAATAATATACTTATAGTATTATAGGGTGTAAGGGATAGTGATGTTCCTCTTACAACCTCTCCTATCAAATCCCATCCTCTTCCTGCTCGTGGTGCACCCTGCTTTAACAGATGAGGCTCTGGGGACCGAGTCACAGTGATATAACTGTTTCATCAAAATGGAGGAAATGCCATTTACACATTTACTGCTGACTTGTCACGGCAGTAGGAATGTCCTTCATCTGGTAAATGCAGGAAAGGCTGGTGATATCTTAATGATTCTGGCATTGAATTCTCAAACCAGTTTGTATTTTTCCTGGTAAACCACAAAGGCAGTCTCACATCAGAGACAATTATCCCAATGGTGACTTACTATTGCAAGTACTTTATGTCCCAGGATTAAATAACTTTCAGATGGTAATTATTATTATTTATTTTTGCCAACAAACTTACTGTTGGTGTTTTTAAACACACAAGTTGGGTGTGGGCAATGTTTGAAAGGTAGAACTGGAACTTAAAAATTCAATGCCACAGCTGGGATTTGAACCACAGACCTTCCACTTACCAGGCAGGTGCTCTAACCATTGAGCTACTGTGACAAACTGCCAGAATGGCATTGAATTCTCAAATCAGTTCATATTTTCCTGGTAAACCACATTGAATTTTTAAGTTCCAATTCTACTTCTCAAACATTACCCACACACGGCTTATGTGTTTAAAAACACCACCAGTAAGTTTGTTGGCATAAATAAATAATAACTACCATCTGAAGGTTATTTAATCCTGGGACATAAAGCACTTGCAATAGTAAGTCACCATTGGGGTAATTGTCTCTGATGTGAGACGGCCTTTGTGGTTTACCAGGAAAAATATGCACTGGTTTGAGAATTCAATGCCATTCTGGCAGTTTGTCACAGTAGATCAATGGTTAGAGCACCTGTTGGTAAGCGGAAGGTCTGTGGTTCAAATCTCAGCTGTGGCATTGAATTTTTAATTTCCAGTTCTACCTCTCAACATTGCCCACGTATGATTTGTGTGTTTAAAAACACCAACAGTAAGTTTGTTGGCATAAATAAATAATAAATAACTAAATGTTTATGTCTCCTTCTACAAAAGACTCCAGAGTAAGAGTCCCCCGTTTGGATCTCCTGGTGGGGTCTGTATTTGGGGATTTGAACACACTACAATGGAATGCAAGTGGATTAGGTGAAGATAAGAAAGCAGAACTCCATAAGTTACTGCATGAGGAAAACATTGATGTCTTTGGTATCATGGAAGCAAATATTTCAAAAGACCAACTGAAATATTATGAAATGAAAGGATATACAATTTATCTTCTTCCAAAAAGCATGCAAATTGCTTGTGGAATCTTAATTGGAGCAAATAAAAATGTAACATCAAAATGCAAAATTATTAAAACAATGAACGAAAATGATAAATTTGAAATAGCATATTTGAACTTATGTAAAGGAAAGGAGCAATTCTTGATATACTTTGCTTATAATCCTCCATGTAATGTACCAGAATTGAGCTTTTGAACCTAACCCAAAAGACTATCATAATGGGAGATTTCAATACTCACTCCAAATGTTGGGGCTACAAAGATACCAATCCAGCAGGGAAATTAACAGAAGACTGGCTACATTCTAATAATATAGAATTCATTTTTAGTGAGGAGAATATTGGTACATGCATCCATCATAATGGTTCCACATATAATCCAGATCTCTTATTTGTTTCATCAGACTTGACAGATAGAACGATACATAATATTTCTGAAAGTATGGGCTCCAACCATAGAAAAACTGCTAAAATAACATTGAATAAAAACAAGGCAAAAACCAGCAATAAAAGTTCCTGGAATTTCAAGAAAGCTAATTGGAAGGAATACCAACTGGAATTAGAAAAATTAATGCCCTGTATGATCAAAACTAATAATATTTATTGTAACAAAATTAATAATAACCTATGCCAGCTTCTACACTGCAAAAAAATACATCCCTACACCCCATCTTAAAAAATGAATGTGAATTGGCTATAAAGTTAGCTGAAACCAACAAAGATTCTGAAAGAATTCTCAACTGGAAAATCAAAGCTGCAAGATTCAAAAGGGAAATTCTGTGTGCTAAAAGGAACTCCTATAATAAATTTTTGGAAACTGTTGATTATAGAAAAGATAATAAAGCCATATATAAGTTCATATCAACACAATATAAAGATGATAAGGCTCCTAAACATCCTGTTATATATAGAGATAAAGAATTAACAGATAACCAAAAAAATTGCCAATGCATTTAATTCAAATTTTACATCAGCTAAAATTCCAAAAACGTATGAAAAAACTAGAGAATAACATAAAGGAAAATAAAAAAAGTAAACCTTATCATTCAGCTTCAAGAGATGAAATATTCTACTGTGAATTTACAGCTTCTGAACTTAATATAGCAATCTTTAAAACACCTAATAATAAAGCTCCAGGACCAGACAAAATTCATCCACAATTCATAAAACATTTTGGCAAAAAAGCTAAAGCTACATTACTCAAATTCTACAACCATGTCTGGAAATCTTCAGTACCATCCAATTGGAAAAAAGCTATAATTATCCCAGTACTCAAACCAGGTAAACCACCAGATGATATAAATAACTATAGACCTATATCATTAACCAATGTCCTAGCAAAAACTATGGAAAGAATGATTTCAGCCAGACTAAATTGGTATCTTGAACACTACAATCTTCTATCACAGTGCCAAGTTGGATTTTGCAAAAATCATACAACCAGTGAACAAGTAATAAAACTCAGTCAAGAAATTAAAGAGGGATTTAATAGAAAAGAAGATATCCTAGCTGTATTTGTTGATATGAAATCTGCTTACGATACTGTATGGAGATGTAATCTTATCAGGAAGCTACAACAGATGGGAATTAAAGATAATATGATTCACTGGATATCAGAATTCATCTCAGAAAGATATTGTGCAACTTCTTATGGTTTAACATTATCCAAATTCAAAAAAACTCAACTGGGTTTACCTCAGGGTGCAGTACTTAGCACTGCTCTGTTCAATATTTATATAAATGATCTGCCCAAACAACTTCAACAAACAGGCATCAACACCGCATTGTATGCAGATGACTTAGTAATTTGGAAATCACTGAAATCAGACAAACTTGAAACTCTTAAGACAAATGTTCAAAATTCTCTAAGTACACTTAAACAATGGGGTCTGAGTTAAGGCAAGCATGGCATCAATAGGTGTGGATTTAACTGCTCCAGTGATTAGGCGAAGAGCCTGATTTTGTATTTGTTCAAGTTTATTGATGTTAGCATTTGCTGCTGTTATTAAAGCTTCAGAACAGTACAAGAGGTTTGGTTTAATATACATTTTGTATGTTGTGTTAAGGACTCTCCTTGAGCAGCCCCATTTAGCACCAGCTAACCTTTTCAGGATTTGCAATTTCTTTTCAACCTTTTCTGAGATGTTTGATTTATGTTTTTTCCAACTTAGCTTTCTGTCGAAAGTGATGCCTAAGTATTTGGCATCATCAACTGCTTTGAGTGGTTTACCATTATAATTTATGCTAATATTAACTGGTTTGTATTTTAGTGTAAATAATTCATAATTTGTTTTTTCCACATTGATAGTCATGAGGTTTTTGGAGCTCCATTCATGTACTTTGTTTAGGGCTGTTTCTATTCTGTCTTTAATTAATTCAGGTTTTTTTGAAGAGGCTGAAGTCCAAATGTCAATAACAACAAAAATAGAAGAACAAGCATTGCTCCAACACGAGAAAATGTTACGACTGCCAAACTCTAAATGGACAGAAGAGAACCTCCCCCCTTCAATCCTTAAAACTCATAGTAGTTTCCTAGAAAAGGTAACACAGATTAAATCCAAATTGAACATTCCTAACACCAGAGAAAATCTACTTATAAGAGAAAATCCATTGGAATTATTGCAACCTACCTTCAATTTGGAATTAATAGAGGAAATAAGTAAATCAGACACACCAAAAGAAATACAAAAACTTCTAGCTCTGGAAACAATCAATACTAGGTATCCCACAGAAGAATGGCTGCACATATATACTGATGGATCCTCGAAGGAAAACCTTACTGGAGCTGGAGTTACATGTTCACATTTTTCCTTTTATCATTCTGTTGGCAGAGACACAACAAATTATGATGGAGAAATAGAGGCTATATACATTGCTCTCCGACAATTATTAAATCTTCCCTTAAATAAATTTAACAAGGCAGTAATTCTTTCAGATTCTAAAGCTGCAATTCAGGGAATATATTCAAATACTACAAAGAAGTCAACAAAAATTAGAGAATGCTACAAAATGTTAACACAACTCCAAAAAGTTAATAAGACTGTTCATCTCCAATGGATTCCAGCACACTGTGGAGTCATGGGGAACGAAGCTGCAGACTCACTTGCAAAGAAAGGCACAACAATAAAACAAAAGTCTAAATTCAATTTCTCATATTCCTCAATAAAACGCTTGATCATTAAAAATTTTTGTCATTCATACCTACAAGAAATAGAAACAAATGCCAAAGATAAAAAATGGATTACACTACTTTCCAATCCAGATATAATCCCCCAGAGACCAAGGAAAACAGCGGTTGCAGCCTTCTGACTATTGACAAATCATGACTGCTTGGCAAGTCATCTCCACAGAATTGGTATCTCAGCCTCACCAATATGTGTCTTGTGTAACGATCCAGCAGAAATGAATGAAGAACACTTGAAGACCTGTGAAGCATTAAGATCAGAAGAAACTACAGTTCAAAAGTATTGGAAAGCACGAATGCTAATGGCTTCATTGCCAGATGCAAGGCACTAGAAAACAACAACAACAACAACTTAAACAATGGTGTTCTAAAAATCTCATGAAAGTAAACACTGCAAAAAGTAATTTTCAGATCTTTTCCCTAAAAAAGAAACAACCCAATATTACCTTGAGTTATGAAAATACAAAATTAACCAAAACAGAAAATGCTGAACATCTTGGAGTACTGTTTGACAAGGGGTTAACCTGGCAAAAACACATTGAAAAAATTAAAGAGTAAGCAACCAATCATTTTAAGATATTGAAAAGACTTGCAGGAACTAAATGGGGTTTTTCAAGATCTACATTAAATGCTACATATAATACATACATAAAGCCAGTTCTTAAATATTGTGGAGACGTACAGATAACAGCATCACCTTCAACTTTCACTATACTTGAGTGCACACAAAATCAAGGTCTTAGATTAATTACTGGTGCTATTAAAACTACTCCTATAATGACCTTACAAGCATTTACATGTAATAGACCCATAATGACAGATTTGGAAATGCAAGCACTTTTAACATATGAAAAACTTCTAAGACTTCCAGAGAATAATAAATGGGTAAAACAACGCACATCCACCTTCAACTTGAAAACTCAATCAGGCTTCATACAGAAAGTTCAACCACTAAGAAATAATCTAGATTACCCATCTGAAATAGAACCTCTCATGCCTCTTAACAATCCAGTGAACAACATTGAATTAGAATATTACCTTGATTTAATTGCAGATTTTAAAAAGAAAGAAAATTCATCTATAAAAGCTAAAACATATGACCTTAAAACCATAAATGTAAGATACCCAGCTAATGAATAGACTCAATCTATACAGATGGCTCTCTTTATAATCAAGAAGGTGGAGCAGGAGTAGCAACTACCTGTAAATTTTTTCTTTCTATAAGCATATTGGAATTTAATTAACTCACCTTTTAAATTAAATTAATTACAACAACACTGTTTTCAAACTTCTGTGAAAGGAAGATGTTGGAATTTACTTAACAAGTTTTGATGGAGAAACTGATGCAATTTACACATCCTTACAAAATCTGTTCACCTGGACAAATAAGTTTTTCAACATAGTCTTCTTATTAGATTCCAAAGCAGCTATTCAAGCTATTATTTCAACTGACTACCCTAAAATGGGTAAATAAAGGAAATTCATAGTATGATTAAACTTCTCCAAAATTTAATAAAACATATTGTTTTCCAACGGATCCCATCCCACTATGGAATTTCTGGAAATGATTAAGCAGACATGTTGGCCAAGAAGGGTTCCAAAATTGCTCAAACAACAAAACATCCCCTATGAAACAGTTAAAAGGTTAATCAAAACATCTTCACAAAAAATATGATGAATATCTTGCTTCTTCTGAAAAACTTAATTGAAAGGATCTCAAAATAAACTTAAAACAATTCCAGATCTACCAACAAAATCATCAGTTGCAATTTTCAGATTAATATCAAGCCATGATTGTCTGAGTGGATATTTGTTCAAGATTGGATTAATGACACAGTGCTGTTTATGTAAAAAAAAATGACTTAATGAACATTGATCACCTAATTGTATGTGAAATTCCCCAAAATCAAGATCTAGTCTCTAAATATTGGGAGGCAAGAAGAAGAATGATTTTATTAAACGAAAGCTTTCACGGCCGGAGTCATAATTAGACAAATATGCTTCCGGGCTGAGAGGCTGTGGTCCACTGGGCTCCTTCACTCTCCCAGACGTTTCACTTGCAGCTACAGCAAGCATCATCAGTGGTGATGTACAACTCTCCTAGGTCTCTCGGTCTTAGCTGCAAGTGAAACGTCTGAGAGAGTGAAGGAGCCCAGTGGACCACGGCCTCTCAGCACGGAAGCATATTCTTCTAATGATTTTATTATCAAATTCTGAGCATTAGACACGCACACACACACTTATAGTATTATTCTCTGAGCTAAAAATAATGAATGACAAATACAAAACTGACACTTAAAGATGCATTGAGATTTTTCTATGCTTATTCACTTTTCATTAACTAGCTACATGGTACTCAGATAAGGCTTTTTCAGGTTGTTGCTGGAAGCTGGTGCAAGAGCAGATGCAAGGGATAGCTTCAGCAGCACACCACTACATGCTGCTGCAAAATGTGGTAATCTAGAAGTTGGGAAACTCTTAGTCAAATGGGGAGCCAGTATAGAACTCAGAGATAAGGCTGGTAACTTAGCTTGTGATATAGCTATAAAAAACGGTCATTTAGGTGTGTACAATTGGCTACAACAACAACAATAATATAGTACACTCACAAAATTATGTAATATTAATAAATATAATGCTCATATTGTATTCATGATACAGAAATTATCATAAAATTTGTCATTTACAGTGACAGTTAATGAGTAATATAATAAATAATTTTTATAAGTACTAATGGTAATTGAAGCTATGAAATGCTGTCACAAATTTTAAAGAGCCTTAAAGAACTTTAAATGACCTAGGTACTTCTTTATTTACTTTATGTATACTGTGTTTCTTTTGTTGCCATTTATATTGGCTTGTGATGTTCAGTTTTCATTCTCAAGTTGCAGTTTACTTTCTTGGATATTGTCATATAATATAAATTCATCCAAGTACACTTCCTTTTGATCTGCTTTTGTTTCATATACCATAAATATAAATATTTCTTAAATATTTCTGTATGTTTCTCATCACATAAATGTAACTATTCTTAAAAGAGATGTTCAAAAGTGTGAAATTGCATCCAACATTGTGTAAAGAATGTGTTATTCCATGCAACATTTTAAATTACTATGAGTTTACTAGTGTTTATAAAAATTGCTTGTGAGTCCTTTAGGTTTCTGAAATAATTTTTAAACAACTATGATTGTATTTTTATCATTAAAATGTATTTGTCATTCAATAAACATCAGTATACAGTGATGTGTGCTTAGTTGACTTATTGAGTAATGAAAAACCAGTATACATACCTTCATTCTTCTATATATTTAATTATGATAAGGTAGCTCAATACCTAACTAAACAGGTCGTAGTGTGCAGGGTAGAAGGGAAGTCATTACATTAATTTAAACCAGTGATAGACCTCGGTATGTAGAACACATTTTGTATCTTACATTTTTGTCTCTGGCTATTTCCTACGGAGATATTTTAGTTTTATCGAAAACCAGCTGGCAACACTGTGGGTTTCACTTTCACTACATCAGTACACAGCAAACACGCGTCACTACTACTTCCAGAGCTACGTGGCTCGTGAATGTAAACATAAAAGACATACCATGCCGTGTCTGCTAAGTCTTAATAAATAAGTACATCTGAATTCTCCAGTAACACATACTGTAACCTAAACTCACAATCTAAGGATATTGTTTATCATTTCCTTCAACATCAAACTTAAATTGTTTCATAGCTCATACTACTGTAATTTAATAAACCAAACCATCTCTCTGATTTATAAACACAAAGGTACATTTGTAGACTCTTACAAAGTGTACCAAATGATATTTTTACGGTGACAGCAAAAGAATAAGCAATGAACCAATTGCTTCACCCCTTTCACAGGTATTGTTCAAAATGTCCACAATTTGTGTACTTGCAAGCCTCACACCTTTTTAACCAATTACGTTGCACTCAAACAAAAACATCCTCATTGTTGTGTATTTCTTCCAGAAATGCATTTTCTCAATGATTCGAGGGCAGTAGTTGCTGTTTTGTAGATCCTGCTTTTCACACCTCCCCAGAAGAGAAACTCCAGAGGATGCATACCAGGTGGAAGGGAAGTCATTACATTAATTTAAACCAGTGGTAGATCTCGGTATTTGGAGCACATTTTGAATCTTATGTTTTTGTCTCTGACCATTTCCTACGGAGATCGTTTTGTCGAAAACAAGCTGCTAACACTACCGATTGTGTGTGTCACTTCCACTGATTCAGTACATAAACAAACATGCGTCACTACTGCTACCGCACATCTCGTGAATATCTCCTTCTATGTTTACTCTATGAACGTAGGCCAATTACAACCATTACCTGCCAAAACATTAGGCAAAGGGGAAAGTGTTCAACCTGTTTACATCTCAAAACCTGGTCAATTCCCTTACCAACCTCAGCACAAAGTTGTCAACATACCTCGTATCTGAAAAAGCTGTTCGGGGTATTCCTTCACATCTTTTAAGTGATAAATTATTTCGAAACCCTATGTGATGTCCCATAATTACTTCTGTAGCTATGTCAGAAATAAGTTACTCTCAGCATCTTACAAGTAACAAACTGTTATCTTCATACATTCTTGTGGAATTACACATCCAATTTGGAACAACAACCATATATTTTTTTGAATACGGCTGATCAAAGAACAAAATTCCATTAGACCTTTTTATTTGTAATGCTTCTATGAAGCACATATAGAAGGAATGTAGTGATTTCCCTTCCATCCTGTATAATATGTACTCTGGAACCTAAACTTAGTTTGAAATACAGTTTTGTTTTATCTATGTATTAGTGTTTAATTGCTCTCACAAGCAATTTCATTACTGCTGAATGAATATTAAGCTTACTTAAATGATAAATTTTAGCTTTGCATTCCAACATTTTAACTAATAGTATAACTAAAGCCAGTGGCGGTTCCTGGGTGATCGCATACTCGCAACTGCACAGCCATTAATTTTTTCTGTATGCAAATGTGTATAGACATGCATATGAGAAAATCAAACATCCAACTTTCTTGTACGCATATGAACTTGCTCCTTTAATTTTCCCGCACCCTCTTTACCAAACGTCAGCTCATTCAGTCAACAAGCTGAGACACATAACCCGATTTTGCGACTGGCGAAGGTAGCTTTTAGGTGAGGGGTACGCAGGGAGGGGTGCAAATCTTGCATTTAAGAGTACGGCGAGTTAAGGCAGCATAATCGACAAGGCCAACACATGTGATTCTTACCACACAAGCGCACTACGTTCTCGTACAAGTCCCTCCATTTTCCTTGCTACGAGCATTTCCCTCCCGTTGCTTAGCAGAACCTACTAGGCAGCCAACGTGACAGTTCTAAATATAATGTAGCCATCTTCTATTTTATATTAATGTTATAAACACAATTACATCTAGTCTTATTAAGCAATTATAAATGTATATAATTACTCATGTCGTAATTTACTAAGGGCAATACTTCAGTTTGGAATAGTTATTTTGTTACAGTGTTTATTACATGCTAATGGCTTCATTGCCAGATGCAAGGTACTAGAAAACAACAGTGTTTATTACTGTTTGTTATTTTTGTGTTCTGGCAGCAAGTTGAATGCAGTTGTGTCAGCACATAGCGGGAAATTTGAATCTATGAAAGTGTGGAAATGAATAACATGGTGAAACTGGAGGAGATAATCTTTCAGATTTATTCTTATAAAAGAAGCTGTTTTCCGCACTTATTGTTTGGGAGTGAGAGAAATGGTGTCTGGACAAATAATTGTTCATGTGATATTAGTCATTTAAAACAAAAAAATAGAGCTCAATTGCCCATATGAATTTAGAATTTGAATTGTTTGGTGTGTGTTAGAGAAAGAAAGGGAGCAAAGGTGGAGAGGATGTAATGTACTGCATACCAACTGCGACAAGTCACGAGCCGCCACTGACTAAAGCAACAAAGCAACATTCAGCAATGTACTTTTTACAAAAGGTCAGTTGTCAGTTTCCAGTGTGCAATAAGTAAATTGACTTCTTTGACATATGTTTTGAAATAATTATGGAGACTCATTCCATAATTTATTCACCCTCCACTTCACTAAGAGGTGAATTTCAAAGGTATTAGTAAAACATTTTCAGTGCTTTTTGTTGGTAAGAAAATGCAACTTTAATGTCCTCTTTTGTGAAGCAGATATAGTTATTGCTGAAACACTAATCACATAGCAATTTGGAATGCAATTAAATTAATTTAAATATATTCAAAGGAAAATCAAACACTTTGGAGTTGAATAATAAAAAGTACCAAATGGATAGTACTATAGAAGTAAATAACCAAATATATAAATTTCTGTATAAATTAGTTATTAATATTTCATTAATCTTTTAATAAATTCATGCGCACAGTATGTTTTGCAATTAGTCAATTGCATCTTCAACTATATTCACCCTCTTAATTTGTTGAGATCCTGCTAGATGGCTGTGGCTGTTGGCAATTAATAAATTTAATGTAGAGTCAATTACTGACTATTAGATTATTGTTTTAATTTTTATGCAAATCAGGAGAAAAATGTTGTTTATGGTGAAACATTCAAAATCCCCCCCTCTCCCCGGCCATGAGAAAAGCATTGGTGAGAAACTCGACATTTCAGTGCTACCAGGTGTAAGGGAAGGTTGTGTCTCTGGGTCGCAGAATAGACGCCATGTTATTAGGAAGTGTCTTGTCAAGTGCCACTGAGTCTTTACACGTCCAGTGATTGCATATTGTTTATGTAGGAATTGGGATTCTTTCGGCACAGTAGGTGATCATAATATAGTTAAGGGGTGGAAGATAGGACTTGCAGAGTTTCCTGTAACCCAAAGTGCCAATAGGGAAAGTGCATCTCATGTTTTTCTTCCAAGGAACCCCGTATAAAACCCATTCCTTCTCATCACTGTCCAACACCCCGCTCCTCTCCCAAAGACCAACATCTCTCGTTGAGGCTGAAACCCTGAGAAATTGGCGCCTCCTCAGCTGCATCGACGAGACAAGGACTTCAAGCCAACAGGTCGACCGGAAAAGGGGCAGTGAATCCGCAACATGTTTCATAATGTCTATGTTACAAATGAGATCGCCAGTGATGTTATTCACACTTTTAATCTAAATATAGAATGCACTATTTTCAATTAGTAGCTACATACCTTTACTAATTGTACTGACAATTATAAATGTTTAATTTAGTATCATAAACAGCAGCTCCACTGTTTACGATAGATGATGATATAAAATTTTTATTTTGCATAATATTTTACTGTTAAAGTGCATGAGAGCTCTCAAAGATAGAGATAGAAAACTCAAAACCTGTGATATACTTATGTAATCAAATTAATAATTTTTATTCACAAATTAATATGGTTGTCTGCCGTAAACACAGTAACTCATCTTTTACAACTTTTGACAGCAGAGTAATGAATTAATATTGCTTGTTTGCAAACCTTCAACATGTGACCCATCTGAGAAAAAGTCTGCCGATGCCCACGCCCATTTGCATGGCAAATTGTTCACTACATAAGAGCCATCTACTGGAAGTAAAACAAATTTATGAATAGAATCTCTTACTAGTAGTTTCAAAATACGTTATGCAGTCTTTATTCTTTGTAACAAATATACTTTCCTAAACCATTAGTTCTCTAGTTCCAGTAGTTTTAATGAATGAACGAATGAATATTTCTCAAGACAAAAGTTACATAATTGGATTGCATATTTATGCATATTTTTACTTTCTCTACTGGTAAGTAGGGAAAGTATTGTATTCCACCCAAAAATTCAATGTCAAGATTTCACCAGAAATATATGTTTTGAGACCCCTGAGCCCAAAAAAAGCATTTTTAGACAAAGGTCCATGTGTCTGTGTCTGTGGACAGCATAGCTCAAAAATGAAAAGTCGGTTAAAAACCAAAGTTGGTATTTAAGCTTAATGTCTTTCAAGGATGCAACACAAAGATTCTGATGAAAATAACCCCACCCTAAACTACCCTTTACATGGAACATTTTTCAAAAATTTTGATTTTCTTGAAAATGGCTCTATGATTTTGATTAAAATGTCATATGTTTTAGATATTTTAATGACAAATGAAATTTATATCTTGAATTTTCTGGCTATAGCCCCTGTAGTCATATTTACTCTAGACAATTTTTGCATAACTGGTAAACTGTTAGAGACAGACCAAATCATACTATATGAAAAATGTAGATCTTGCTAAAACACACAATTTATATCTGAATAAATTTTCCTGCAAGGTGCACCATGTCGGAGATATTCCTTGTTATTCTAAAGTAATGACAAATTAGAAACTAAAAACTTCACTTATCTTAGTAATGTTACTAGGATACTTTACTTTACTGTTACTTTAGAATCTTGTTGCTTCACTGTTAATAGCTTCAATTTCTTTAATTCCTTGTTATGTGTGTGAGTTTTGGAAAACGTATAACTTTCGTGAAATGGATCATTGTTCATTTTTTGATATGTTAAGTGTGCAAAGACAACAGAATCTCAAAGCTTTAAAACATTTGACTATCGCACAAAGCCTACTGTATTCTAACATTCCACTTGCACCTACAAGGAAATAAGCAATAAGATAATTTGTACAAATGTTTATCTTAACTAACACGAAGAAGATATAGGAATAAGAGTTTGTAAGAATGATTAGTATAAGAGAAGAGAAAGTCGTGTGAGTATAACACATCAGATTGTTTATAATTATTACCTTTGAACATAGCAGTTTCAACATAAAAAGAATTCATTAATACAGTATTTCCATAGCGGGTAGAAGAGAAAGTGTGAGCTCTCCCACTAGTTTACTGCATGATCAGTGGTCCCATGGCAACAGACCGAAACTGCGGCGTGGCGATTGCGGCCAAACTGCCTAGTATGTGATTCGGAAGTACAGACAATTTTATATGCATGCGTTGTGTGTTGTGAGTAATTAGATACATAACTTGTGAAATTGCTTCCAAGTTTGTGCATAAATGTGTGTGTTCTTCAAAACATAAGTTTAAAGCAACATCAATATAATTGATTAAAAATGTCAACTTGTTTTGTACCCGGGTGTCGTTCAGGATACAGAAGCTGCTCAGAAGCTAGACATTTTTTTACTCCTCCTAAAGATAAAAATCTGTTTTACAAATGGGAGAAGTCTATTCCTAGGAAAGACACTAAAGTATCTGTTAAATCTAGTATTTGTGACAAACATTTTCCAGAGGACTTTTTAGTGAAAGTTGATTCATTCGTTGTGCATGGAAAACTAGTTGAAATCCCTAAAATTAAATGACGGTTAAAGCCAGAGGCTGCTCCCTGTATATTTCCTAATTTACCCAGGTACTTAACTACAGTGCATAAATCCCGAAAATCTCCACAAAACAGAGACAAAAAATTAGTGAGAAAGCAATATTCAACAATCAGTAAATTACCAGATGCAGGATCCAGTCAACCAGTTCTTATTTCAAATGCACCGTCCTTCAACAATGAGGAATTCACAGAAAACAGTTCTAATTCCTCCAAGGTCACAAACACAAGTGTCAGTAATGAAATTGCTACACTGAAGAAAAGAATTAGAAACCTCAATAGAAATTTAGTTAGAACTAAAATCCTGCTATCTAAAGAGAGGGCTAAATTAAAAATAGTAGAAAGGAAATTCGCCACTAATTGTTGCAAACATAAACGGAATTTAAATTGTTTAAGTAAAAAACAAAAGCTGGTTCTAGATACAATGCTTAAAAAGACGAGCTCGAAGGGGATGCGTTACACCAATGAATGTCTATTAGAAAGCTTGCTATTTAAAATTAAAAGCCCTAAAGGTTATAGACATTGCTTAACACATGAATTGCTGCCCTTGCCTTTTGAAGCCCATTTAAGGAAATTATCTAAAGGGATAAAAGGCACATATGGTATAAATAGTAATGCTCTAAATGCGATTTCTACTACATTCAGTCAAGAAGAAGATGAAAACAAGTGTCTTGGAGTTGTAATATTTGATGAAGTCAAATTAAGAGAAGAAGTTAGGTTCAATGCTAGCTCACCAAAAGTGGACGGATTCATGAATCTAGGTGAACACACTTCTGACAGTCACAAAAATTCTATGGCTAACCATGCTTTAGTTTTTATGTTTGTTCCCTTACTACATAATTGGAGCCAACCAGTAGCGATTTACGCAAGTAGAAATGCTACACCCGGTGATATATTAGCTAAGCTCCTCATAGAAGTAATTATCCAGTTAGAAAACTCAGGGACAAGAATTGTTGGTTTCACTAGTGATGGAAGTCAATCAAACCAAACAGTATGTAAAAATTTAGGAATAGGAGCAACATGTGAAAATGTACAGCACCCACTTGATGACAAAAGAAGAATATGGGCTTTTTCAGATTGCGTCCACATAATAAAATGCATCAGAAATTATTTTCATGATAAGGTGGATGTCTTATATGGAAATAAGAGCATCCAATATAATTTTTATAGATATATTTATGAAGCTGACACTTCTCCTAAATTTGCTGGTCTTAGAGTTTGCCCAAAATTGACCTCATCCCACATAGGCCCCACCCCTTTCAGAAAATGAATGTGAGACTGTGTTTTCAATTGTTCAGTAACTGCACTACAAATGGCATTGACTTCTTCAGGAAAATTAATTTTGAAAAATTTAAGGGAAGCAAAAATACTGTGACTTTGGTGGGTGTAAAGTAAAGAAGACAGATGTAGTCGAGATAAAGAAAACACTTTTATTTCCGTAAACAGTAACTTTGTACACTCGTTGCAACAGCAAAAAACTCTTTTCCGATTCACCAACTGCACGGCTCCGAATTCGTAACACAAAAACTGTCCCTTCTCACACTTTACCGCTATTTATATCTCCCAGGCACTATTTTGGAAACTTCAGGAAAGTTCAGTTATTATTGCGGTGAAATACAAAGCAGAAAATTCCAGAAGTCTCTATCCCTTTCTCCCTTTCAGCAAGCGCCCCAACAATGCGGCCGTTCTCTGTCTCTTCCCTTCGGCTCCTTTGCGGTAGTGCCGACAATAATGCGATGGGCGACACTGCTCCCTCCTCAAGGGTGGTCGTCCCAAACAGCACCATCGTAACGGGCCAGACGATCCAGGTGTACCACTAACATCTTTCCTCGGGGCACCTTCTGGATGCAGTAGACTACGCCGTTAATCCTCTTTACCGCTCGGTACGGTCCTTGCCACGGTTGTTGAAGTTTAGGGCAGCGTCCCTTGGTCCGGGTAGGGCGGTACAACCAGACCATGTCACCTTGCTGGAATCCTCAGCTGTTGACTTGCCTGTCGTACCGGGTCTTCATGCAGTCGCTCGCCATCTGGATGTTCTGACGAGCCATCTCGTGCATGTCGTGGAGATGGTCTACTAGATTCTCCACATACTCGGTTGCCGGCTGTTTCGCTTCCGGGGGGCTCCCAAAAGCCAGGTCACAAGGGAGGCGTAGCTCTCGGCCGAACATTAGGCTTGCTGGTGTCATCCCGGTGGTGTCGTGTGTCGACGAACGGTAGGCCAGCAGGAACAGTGGTACCTTGAGGTCCCAGTCTCGCTGATGTCTGGCCACGACCTTCCTCAGGTGCTCCTCTAGGGTCTTGATGTATCTCTCGACCATGCCGTCCAACTGTGGATGTAGGGGTGTTGTGCGGGTCTTGTTCACCCCAAGTCTTTCCAATGCCTCCTTCATCAGGTGCGACTCAAAATTGGTGCCCTGGTCGCTGTGGAGCTCTAACGGGACCCCAAAACGGCAAAACACTTCCACGAGGCAGTCTGTAATCGTCTTCGCCTCTTGGTTCGGGATGGCATACACCGTGCACACGTGACATTGACGGCACCAGTTCTCAGCGTCTGCTCGGAGCCTCAGCCAGTAGTAGCGCTGTCGGAGTTTGTCGATCGTCCGGTTTGCTCCTAGGTGTCCACCCGAGGTACCGGCGTGCACTTCCTCCAAGACTTCCGGGACCTTACTTCGGGGAAGTACCAACTGCTCTTTCTGGGTCTTCCCATCAGGTGATTCCCATACCCGGAACAGCACGCCCTCTTTGGTCTTCAACGAGTCCCATTGGGCCCAGTACGACTTGTATGTAGCGCTTCTGGGTGCGATGTCCTCCCAGGTTGGTCTCGTCCCTGCCTGCACTTCTCTCAAGAGTGGCCCCAAGTCGGCGTCCGCCAGATGCTCCCTCCTCAGTCTCCGCGCTATCCCATCCATCCGCAGTCACCACTCTGACAGCTGCGGTACGCTCCTTCTCTTCCACTCTTGCACATTGGCCGCACTCTTCTGGGCAGGGTCTTCGAGACATGGCGTCTGCGTTGCCGTGGCTCTTCCCTCTGCGATGTTCGGAGGTGAAGTCGTACTCCTGCAATCTCTGGACCCAACGGGCTGTCTGGCCCTCCAGGTTTCTAAAGCTAAGTAGCCAGGTTAGGGCGGAGTGGTCTGTCCTCAGGTGGAATGGCTGACCGTACAGGTACTTGTGGAAGTGCTCCAAGGTCTTCACTACCGCCAGTAGCTCTCGTCGGATGACACAGTAGTTCTTCTCTGCATTGGACAACGTCTTGCTGTAGTAGGCTATCACCCGCTCGTGGTCGTTCTGGACTTGCGATAGGACGCCTCCAATGCAATGGTCGCTGGCGTCGGTGTCCACAATGAAGGCGTCGCCTGGTTATGGGAATCCCAAAATAGGAGCACTGCAGAGCGTCCTCTTCAGCTGCCGGAAAGCGCCTTCGGCGTCCTCCGTCCACACATAAGGTCGATGTTCTTCCGTCAGGCGAGTGAGGGGTTTGGCGATGCTGGAGAAACCCTTTATGAAGCGGCACAATCCAAGGAAACTGCGCAGTTCTCGCTTATCCTTTGGGCGAGGCCAATCTCTCAGGGCCTCTGTCTTCTCCGGATCCGTGGCCACTCCGATTGGTGAGACTATGTGGCCCAAGTAGTTGACTTCCCTGCGGAAGAGCTGGCACTTCTTGACGTCCAGCTTCAAGCCGGTCGCCTGTAGTCTCTGTAGCACCTTGCTCAGTTTGTCAAGATGGTCTTCGAATGTCTTGCCGACGATGATGATGTCGTCCAGGTATAACAGGCAGGCTCATAAGTCAATCCTCTCATTACTGACTCCATGAGGCGTTGGAAGGTAGCTGGTGCGTTGCAGAGACCAAAGGGCATAACTGTGAACTGCCAAAGCCCTTGGCCTGTCGAGAATGCGGTCTTCTACTTGTCTCTCGGGTCTAGAGCCACCTGCCAGTAACCCGATTTCAGGTCCAGGGTTGAGAACCACTGCGCACCAGCAAGCGTGTCCAGGGTGTCGTCAATCCGGGGTAAGGGGAAGCAGTCCTTCCTGGTGACAGCGTTCAGCTTCCTGTAATCTACGCAGAAGCGGAGCTCGCCATTCTTCTTCTTCACCAGAACTACAGGGGAACACCAAGGACTGTCAGACTCTTCGATCACTCCCTTGGTTCTCATTTCCTCCAGCATGTCTCGTACCGCCGTTTGTTTAGCCAACGGAATGCGCCTAGGTGGTTGCCGAATAGGCCGGGCGTCTCCGGTGTCGATGTGGTGAAGCACTCGGTCCGTGCGGCCGTAATCGCTGCTGCCTTGACTGAAGACGCGCTGATATCGTCTCAGCAGTTGTTGGACCTTCTCTCTCTGTTCAGCCGCCCTCTCCAGTAAGCCTTCCAGCCGAGGCCCCAGGTATTGCGTCGGCACCGGCTCCTGGGTCTTGTCTATTGGTGTTACGCTGACCACGGGCTCGCACGCCCCCAACTCCGTCCCGGCCTGGACGTTGTGATCGGTGTCTGTTGGGTTGAGCAGTCTCACCGGCACCTCCTCTCGGCACGGCAACAATGTCCCGGCTACACAGAGCCCGTGCACATGCGTCTTCCGGTCCAGTAGCATGTTCTTCTTGCGCTGGCCTTCCAGTCGCGCCGTCACTACCATCTCGCTTCTCGCGGGGATAACTACGTCTTCCCTGAGAATGACCCTGCAGATTCCAAGGCGTTCTTCGGGGTGCCGGAGCATTACTTCCTCTCCCTTAAGCCGCAGAACCTTCTTGCCGATGTCGACCGTCGCCTCGTGGCTCCTGAGGGCATCCAGTCCCAGTATCACCTCCTCAGCCACCTCCGCGACGAACACCCACAAACGCAAGACACTTCGCCCCAAGGTCAACTGCAGCAGGGCCTCCCTCTCCACAGGCAAGGTGTCACCCGATGCCGTCACTAGTTGGTACGGTCGGCTCGGTTTTCTCGACGGCAAGCCCCTGGCTACGTCAGGTCTGATGACAGTCACGGCTGCTCCAGTGTCAACAAGCACGCGGCACGGCTTCCCTCTCATCCAACCGTCCGCGATGAGGCTGTCATCCATCCGTCGGCTGACGGCGCACAGTGTCACTCGAGGGGATGATGGTGATGGCGCCGACGTGCCCCTCGCCACGCCGGTCATTACTCGTTTTCCGGCTGCTCTTCTTGGTGCCGGCAGTCTCTCATCAGGTGTCCCGGATGGCCACACCCCCAACACACGCCACCTGGTCTTCGTCGGTCTCCCTGGACTGGTCTGCGGTCTTCATCGTAGCGGACACTCCTTGTCTTCGAGGACGGGGTAGCCGTCACTTTGGCCGCTTCCATCCTTAATGTGGCCGTTAATGTCTCGTGGATGCTCTTGTAGTCGCCGAGCATCAGGCGTTGACGTATCTCGGCATCGCGTACCCCGTCGACGAAGGTATAGGCGGTTTCTCGGGATACGAATTCGGAGGGGAGGTCGACCAAGGCTTTGCTGGCCAGCTGTTCGATTGCCAGGGCGAACTCCTGCAGCGTCTCCACTGGCAGTTGCATCCTAGATTTCAGTTGGCTGCGGTAGGCTGCGGCTAAGCGGTGGTTTCCGAACCGGTTCTCCAGGGCCTCACAGATGTCCTTGGGCGCCGCCGCTGTCTGAACTGCGTTCAGCACCTCTGCGGCTCGTCCCTGGAGGCTGGCTATCAGCTGCGCGGTCTCTTCTTCTGGCGACCATTTGTTGTGCTTGGCCACTGTGTCGAATTGACGGCGGAAGACCTCAAACGTTGACGTGCCATCGTACTTCGGTGGTTTGACGCGCGTCGATGTTGTGTCGCGTGCTGGAGCCTCGGCCTTGTAGTTCTTGAGCTTTTCACTAAGCATCCCTTCCATCATTGCATTTAGCTCCTTGGCGCTACCGTCGACCCTGTCTTCGAGAACGCTAAGCCGTTCCCCGACATTCTCCAGGGCGTCAACGCGTTGGCCGAGGTCCTCCATCTTTCCACCGAGCTCTTTCACATCCTTCCTTACGCCAGCCAGTTGCTCGTCAATTTTCGCCGATAGCTCCGTCTTCATCTCTTTCAGCTCGGCAGCGAGGTTGTCGTTTGCCGTCTTCATCTCTGCTTTCAGCTCTTGTAAAAAGCTCACCAATGTAGCGTCCATCGTCATATCCCGCTTCTGACACCAGTGTGACTTTGCTGGGTGTAAAGTAAAGAAGACAGATGTAGTCGAGATAAAGAAACACTTTTATTTCCGTAAACAGTAACTTTGTACACTCGTTGCGACAGCAAGAAAGTCTTTACCGATTCACCAACAGCACGGCTCCGAATTAGTAACACAAAAACTGTCCCTTCTCACACTTTACCGCAATTTATATCTCCCAGGCACTATTCTGGAAGCTTCAGGAAAGTTCAGTTATTATTGCGGTGAAATACAAAGCAGAAAATTCCAGAAGTCTCTATCCCTTTCTCTCTTTCGGCAAGCGCCCCAACAATGCGGCCGTTCTCTGTGTCTTCCCTTCGGCTCCTTTGCGGTAGTGCCGACAATAATGTGATGGGCGACAATACTGAACTATTCACAAGAGATGTAAATAATCTTGTAGATGCATTAAACTCCACAGTTCCAATTAAAACACTATAAAAATTCGCAATCTCACAGAGTACTAAAAGATTTCTTTCACATAATAACGTCTGAAAGTAACACATTCTGCTCAACTAGGACAATGGAATCTTTTAGAGTCACCTTAAAAGTACTTTGGAAGTGTCCGACTATGGAATAGAGGATTTGCATACGTCTTAACAGCAAAATTCAATCAAGACTCCCTTAAACGGCACTTTGGAATTATGCGTTCTTTGAGCTGTGATGACCATCCTTCCACAGTTGACATTTTACATTTACATATGCTACAGGCTGTGGATGTCCCTGTAAAACTTGAACTGTCAAATGCTGCTAATTGTGAGAATAAAGTGGAGCCACCACTTACATCTTTTATGAATCAAATTCATATATTGGCAAAACAAACTGAGCAAAAAAAGCGTGAGCTGTTGGATTTTGTTGGAAACAAAATAAAGAACAAAACTAAAATACTTGACTGGGAAAGTGAAGTTCCCAAACTCTATAAGGACAATATTTCTAAAAGACGCTTAGTACATAACTTAGGGGGTTATATAAAAAAATGCTTGAAAAACTTAGTTGTAAAACCTGTGCCTCTACTCTGTCCACCGATCTACCCTCTGGCACATTAGCTTCCACTTTCACTACAATAAAAGACTACAGCACCCTAAAAAATTGCTTGAATGTGTGGTTAATATTCTTTTGCAAGTTGAGGCTATTTTGGAGAAGAAAATGTGCTCGTCTGAAAGTTTATGGGGTGGTATATTTTATATATAACCAGTATATCAGCAGAGAAATGACGTCATCGAAGTCAGCAAAATTAACACATAAACTCTCCAAGGTCTCCAACATTTAATTCCACGGTGAGTTTCAATATTTTATATACATAACATACATAATTTGCATTATGGTTTAATTTTTCAGCGTAAATTCATGTAGGCCGATATTTAACATTGTTCTTCATTATAATACCCATTATTGTAAAATAGCATCCTATATTATGTGTCAAGGAAAGACAATGTTTCAAAACAGTATTTCAAATATTCCTGCCTACGATTTAGGTATTTAAAATGCTAATTGATAATATGAAACCAGCTCGGATGGTAGTTCTGTACCGGTGAAGCCTGGATGTACAGTGGTTATCTGGACAGCTAGCGAGCCCACAACTCTCATGCATGCACAGTGAATACAGTTAGTTCAGTCTAGCGGAAGTAGTTATCCAAGTAACATCACTCTTGTAGCCGTCTCTTTATGATATTGAACTCGCTGTGTACAGTTTTGTTTCTAAATTTAAACTTGGATAGGATATGCTGTGTTTTAGCATGTGTTTATTGAAAGTTATTGTCTTTTGCATTCTTATACAAACTAAAATGCCTCCAGTTTTATCAAAACTTGGCACAAAAACTTTGGATAGCTAAACAATCTGCATGTGTTCATGAAAAGTGAACCAGTTTGTGATGAGTTATTGAACTATAAGAAACATTGTCAAGGAAGGGGAACAATGCAAAGAACAGGACACCTCTTTTGAAACCCCTGGAAAAGTGCAGCAGGTACCAAAGTGTATCACAAATATGGACGATTTTGATAAGTATGTTATTTGACATATTATATATAATTTTTGCATTGTTGAAAAAATGCTGCCCACGATCAATAAATTGCCATCTAAGATTAAGGAGGCCACAATGGAGGTAGTACAAGTTTTCAAATAATTTTGAGGAAAATGGCATTCATATGCCAGAAAACAAGAAAAATCACTAGAATATTGCAGCAAAGGCATGACATTCAAACTCTTTGTTTCATTCTTGCAAGCAATTACACAATATAGGGAAGAAGGAAGGCCCATAATATATGAGGATGAAACCAACATCAATGCACCCATACGAGATCAAACAGTGATGACAGCATTTTAGGTTTCCATTTACCTGATGCAAAAGGGCCAAGAGCAATCATCATTCATGCAGGAGGTAAAACTGGATTTGTGCCTGGAGCATTTTTAATGTACAAAACAAACAAAAAAACATGTGATACCACCATGAAATGAATGGGGAAAATTACCAAATATGGCTAATAGAAAAATTAATTCTTAATTTGCCTCCCAGATAGGTCTTAGTGATTGATAATGCACCATACCATAATGTGCAGTTGGAAAAGGCCCCAACATTGGCTTCAACGAAAAGTGAGATGAAGGACTGGCTTGCAGCAAATAATGTATACCATTCAATGAAAGGATGTTAAAGTTAGAGCTTTACAACATAATTATGGCTCATAAACCAGTTCAAGAAAGTATGTCATTGATAGTTTGTTGGCCATTCATGGACACAATCTCCTTAGATTACCACAGTATTCAACAGATCTTCACCCAATTTGGGCTGATATAAAACATTGGGTAGCTGGTCAGAACACAACATTTAAATTAGATGATGTGACGAAGCCTTGCCAACAGCGTGTTGATGATATTAGTGTGGAAAAGTGATAAAATGTCAGTCAACACGTCAACAGTCAACAAGTTGGAGGACAAATATACTGAACAAGAAGGCTTGTTTGAAAATGTCATAGAAAGCTTTGTAATCCAAGGTATGGAGTAAGAAGGAGTAAGAGTATGGAGACAAAGAAAGAGAAACTTAAAAAGAAGATGGTGAAAGGGAAAAGTCTTTAGAAGAAAACGATGGTGATATTGAGTATAGAGTATTTATCAGATGATTAAAGCCCCTGCTGCTTTAAGACAAGTGATTCGGTGCAACAGGGTTTGTGTCAGTGGTGGCACATGACCTAAACTATAACTGAAGCTCTTATCACATCAAAATCACATGCAACATACCTATGTTTTATATATTAAGTTGATCCTTCTGTCATTTCTTTTGGCATATTTCTCAAGCACGTAGTCATGCAAAGGCTGCTTCCTCTCTAGGTCTTTCAGCAAGTTCTTATAGATGGAGATATTGGCCAGAATAGCTAGAAAACAAGAATGAACATGGATAATCAGGAGTGCTCTTTGATTTAAATAAAAGCACAGCACCTGGAACAAAACTGCATACACCACCAGCATGAAGCAGAATCAATCTACTTCCTTTCCCTACTGGTATTTTCATTGTCCCTGCAAGAGTTTCATCAGTCCATGCCTTTGTCTTTGTGTATCCTGCATTTACTCACATTTCATCAAGCCATAAAACCTTTTCAGGATTGGTTTTAAGAATTTCCTGCAAAAAATTGCCATGCCATACAAAATGTCACTTCTTTCCATCACCGTCCTAATAAAGAAGGGGAACGAATATAACTTGAATCTATACATAGTCTTCATCAACTTCGCAAACCCCATTGTGTTCACACGGCACATTTCAGAAACATGTATGTGGGTATAGCGACATGAAATTCCGAAGTCTTGGCATGCTTATTCCTGCATTCTGCCACCTCACCTCTCTCTTCCCACATCGTAGTAAAGGCTGCAGCAGGAAGCATCCAAAGCCCCATTCTCCTCTCTGTTCAGTGGTAGAGAATGAGACATATTCCATGCGATGCACTAATTCTTCATGAGGGAAACTGACTAGTATTAAATAAATAATAACCACTGCACTGCATCACTCTCATACCTGGAAGCTAAACCAGAAGGCATATGTGCATTTTTATTAATTTGTTACAAAATACATTAACATATCTTCCTACAATTTACACAGAAAGCTTAACAACTAAAAAAATCTGATGTGTTGCACTCATTACTTTCTCTGCTCTTATACTAACCATTCTTACAAACTCTTATTCCTATATCTTCTTCTTGTTAGGTAAGAAAAACATTTGTACAAATAAATGTTATTGCTTATTTCCTTGTAGGTGCAAAGGCAATATTAGAATACAGTAGGCTTTGTGTGATAGTCAAATGTTTTAAAGCTTTGAGATTCCATTCTCTTTGCACACTTAACATATAAAAAAATGAACAATGATGTTCCATTTCACAAAAGCTATGTTTTCCAAAATTCACACACATAACGAGGAATATTTCCGAAATGGTTCACCCTAAAAGAAAATTTATTGAGACATAAATTATGTATTTTAGCGAGATCTACATTTTTTGTATAGTATGATTTCGTCTATCTCTAACAGTTTACCAGTTATACAAAAGTTGTTGTTGTTGTTGTTAGCTAATGCTGGATTTCTGACAATGAAGTCATTAATCCTCTTGCTCTCCAATATTTTTCACTGATGATATTGAAGAGAGCAATAGCAGTAATAGTAACCGCTTTTTAGAGAGCACCATATTTTTATGTTTTGGCGGTCACATCGCTATCTCACAACCCCCAGAATGTCTGGAGGACCACACCTGTCGTTGGTTTATGGGTCTCACCGACCTGACCGGGAGAGTTATCAAAATAAATTCACCGACCATATCCTCTGATCACCAATCAGAGGACATATTACATGCCATGACAGGTCAGCATGTTAGGGATTAAGATTTTATAGAGAAATGGAGAGGTTGGAAAAATAAAGACTCCCTAGCCCTCGGGAACCCTAATAGCATTGGGGTCGGAAGAGAACAAGAGATGACCAAGGTAAGGTCAGATAGAAAAGTTACAGTGAGGAGCAAAACACCAGTAAGTGGAAGTAATGTTCTGCTCAGCTTGGGTACCTTGCGGTCGCTATTCACATATCCCCTAGACGGAGACCCCTGAGTCAATGTGTGTGTATGTGTGTGTCCTAATGGGGCCCTAATGACCTAGCTGTCGAGGGCCCTTAAACCCTACTCACTCACTCATTCTAAATTACCCTTACATGTCATGTTTTCCCAAATGTTTGATATTTTCAAAAATAACCCTATAACTTTTTCTTAAAATCTTATGTCATGAGAAATGAAATGTATATTTTGAATCCTCTGGGGAGAGCCCCTGAACTCCCCCTTATTATGAATTACCTTTGTACAACTGGTAAACTATAAGAGGTAGACAAACCCTTACTTTAGGAAAAGTGCAGAAATCATCTAAAGTATGTCGAATAATTTTCTTTGAATTAACCGTTTACGAGATATCCCTTGTTATTGATTTTAATTCAAGAAGAATTTGAGAGTACAGTTTTATTTTTTATAATATGCATATGTTCATATGACTGTATATGTTCATTGCGCGACCAAAAGTGTGGACGGTACCATATAATAATGTGTGGAAAAAGAACAAAATCCATAAAAGACTATAGTGACTAAAATCTTAATGCTCTTTCGAGTGCTCCTTATGTATATTATTATTATTTTTTATAAGAGGAATAATAATTTAAATTATAAAAACAATAGTAAATGTAACCTGTTGTACATATTTATCAAAGAATATTCTTTACATCTGGAAAACAAACACATTATTAATCTTTAATATTAACTGTGAATTTTATTTCTGTTACCTTCACTTCAGAAAATTAGGACATACAATTAAGGAAATTGAAGCTATTAACAGTGAAGCAACAAGATTCTAAAGTAAGTACAAATTAGCTCATTAGCTTTGAGAATGAGTTGGAGTCAACTCAAAACTTTAGTCAACTTTGCACCAAAGAACTTGCAATATTACTAAGATAAGTGAAGTTTTTAGTTTCTAATTTGTTCTTACTTTAGGACATATAATGTTTCAGAAACAATTGTTGCCATCTTCAGCTACCAACTGTCTGACTAATTAGTAGGCTTCTCAAATAATTTTGTGGTGGTTGTTCCAAAAATGTGCTGATATGGCTGATTTTTCAATCTGTTTGTATTTTATGTATTGAATGTGTTCTTTTAATCTAGTTTTCAAATTTCTTTTATTCTTGACTATGTATATTTGGTCACAGTCTGCACAATTAATTGATAAGTATCTGAACTTTTGGTGTGGGAGATTCTGTCTTTTAAGAATGTGCAGAGTAAATTTTGTATGCTATAGGTATCTGTTTTGTGATATTGTTTTCTGAAATTATTAAAGAAACCAACTAGAATCATATACATGTTGAAAATCAATAAAAACTGATACATTATCTTCTTTTCTATTGAATTAGTCTTTGATTTCTTGACTGAGAAGTAAGACTTGTTCATTTGTAGAGTGGAGCTGTCTGAGTCTGGCGTGACATGGGGAAATTAAATTTTGTGATTCTAGAAACCAGTTTAACCTATTTGACACCATTCTTTCTATCACTTTTGCTATTATGCTAGTACGAGCTATTGGTCTATAATTTTTTATTTCTGATGCTGTTTTATCTTTCTTCAAGAGTGGGATAATTATTGATTTTCGCCATTCAGCAGGTGCAGTGGTTTTCCAGGATAGATTTGATACCGAAATTTAGATTTCCGATTGAATGGGCTTTTGAAAAAGACACGTTTTAATTTAATTGCCGGATGAGTAAATGATAGTCGTTAAATTTGTAGTATAAACGCATTATTGGTTTGAAATTAACGAGTCATGACGTCATACCACATAGTTTAAAATACACGTTCGAAAGTCAGTTCTACCAACCTTAAAAGTCGCGCGATATATTTAATAAAATATAAAGTAAACATCGTTTAATCCTAAAAAGGTAATTATATATTCAAAATTCATAAAAGAACATGTTATAATAGAAAGGGACATTTCTAAATTGCGGGAAAAGGAAATAGCATTTTGGATACGAGGCTTTCTTGGATGACGTCATGACATTCAAATTGGAAGCGAACGGTCTTCTTGGCGTGGGTAAGAGAGAAGCGTCTAGTCAGTACTCAACCAGAGAGCAGTACGGGAGTTCGTGCGGTTCGTGCTGCGCAGATGTGATTGCGATGCTTCTACAGATACACATATAGAATCGGCATATCTCCCGAAAACATTTACAGATGCAATAAATGATCTGCAAAGTTGTTCTTGGGTTGTCCTTTACACTCACGTAAACCCGAGATAAAGAGATCAAGCTCAGCTAGCCGGAGACAACACACCAAACCACATCAACGTGACCAACAACATCACGTCACCAACGACTGCAGTTTCAAATGGCGAGGTAATAACTAGGAAGCAATATTACAGCTTCAAATTGGCTTCCCAACGTGTGGCGCCGAAAGAATGGACCAAACCCCCAAGACGACCAGACCAGCATCGAACCAGCAGACAAGAAGGTGCCCAGCGCGTCAACATCTGTGAAACGTGTAGTGAACAAGTTTAAGTGCAGTTAAAGTGAAATAGTGAAAATATTGAAAATTTTGGTGAGTAGAAAAACACATATAAATAGCTTAGAAATGGAAGACAGTGATAGTGAGTTTAGAGGTTTTGAAAGTCCGGAAATTCGGGAAAGTATAAGTAGAATGGAAGAATTTAATCGGAATGTAATTGGTAGCAGAATATGCCAAGAATTAGAAGATCAGAACGTTAGAGAAACACCTAGAGGTAGTTCAGAAATGTTTAGTAGTAATTCAGAAAGGCCAGCATTTATGTCAGAAATAGAGAATATGTTTCAAACGATAATGAAAAAGATGAGTACAGAGTTAAGTCGAAAGATAGATGAAAATAGTAAAGAATTAAGAACAGTGGAAAAGATGAATACAGAGTTAAGTAAAAAGATAGATGAAAATAGTAAAGAATTAAGAACAGAGTTAAGTCAAAAGATAGATGAAAATAGTAAAGAATTAAGAACAGAGTTAAGCCAAAAGATGAGTAAGATAGACGAAACTAGTATAGAGTTAGGACAGAAATTAGAAAAGGGACAACAGGAATTGGGAATGCAATTGGAGAATCAGAGGAGAGTTTTCGAAACCTTTAGGGAAGAAGTTAGGGAGGAAATTAATAAAGTTAGTAGTGAAGTAAAAGAAAATAGAGAACAGGTTAAGGGAGAATTAGAGACAATAAGGCAAGAAGTAAAGAATTCTGAAAAGAAATTAGGTCAACAAGTGAGTGAAAAATTAGATAAAGAAAGGGAAAAAGTAACATATAGATTAGACAAACAAAGGGAAGAAATTAGAGAAGAGTTACAGGGGTGTAAAGTTAGAATAGAAAGATCTGATGTAGAAAGTGAAAGGCAGGCTAGAAATTTGGAGGATGTTACAGACAAAATAAAAGGAGTAGTAACAGAAATTACTCAGGTAAAAGAGGCCTTAGAAAATTTGAAATTAAATGAAAATGCATGTAATCACAACAATCTTAGTAATGAAGTTGCAAGAAACGAGGCAATACCAGGTGTATCAGCTGACATTTCGATGCAAAATAGGGGTAACAGTAATTCCCATTCTGATCTCGGAAATAGCTCAGGGATAGGTGACAATTCAAATTTACATTGGCCTAACCATGTCTTAAATGAAATGACACCTCCAGTTTTTGAAAATGAAGATTCAGATGATCCTAAAGCCTTTTTAGAAGGGTTACAAGAGTACTTCACGGTGAAACGTATACCAGAGGAGTACAAGATGGTGATAGTAAGAAAATGCCTAAAGGGTAATGCTGCTAATTGGCTAGGCCTTTCTATGGGTAACAATAATGACTACAGGACCTTTAGGAACATCTTTTTAACCAGATATTGGGGAGCTAGTAGGCAGGCTAATATTAGAGTTGAATTAAGCAATGGAAAATTTAATCCTAGATCGGAGGAATCGATGGTAAACTATTTTATGAGAATAGCGAGAAAATCGAAGATGTTGGACCCTCCCTTGGATGAAAAAGATCTAATAAATATAGTTACTCCACATTTTCCGGAAACACTTCAACATTACCTAATCATAGCCCGACCCGATAGCATTGCAGCTATGATAGAATTATTATCCGCCTTAGAAGTCAATAAGCCAAAACACGCATTTGGAAATACATATGAAGGAAAAGAAACTGTCAATTCTTTCGGGCAAGGGGCACAGTATTATCAGAATAGAAGTGAGGTTAGGGAAAGATATAAAGGACCAGTACCAAGGATGGAATCATTCCGGTGGGAAAATCAAGGTAGATATAACCAGGAAGGGCATCACCAAAATAGAAATGGTAATCTAAGGGGAAGAAATATAAGGGTGAATTATATGAATACAAATAGATTTGATCGAGGTAGACGGGGCCGTTATTTTGGACATAGTAGAAATTCAAATGATGGGTATTGGACAAACGGAGATAATGAGTTTAGACCGAGGTCACCAAGACAGGGAGAAAGGTATTCTAGTGGACGAAATTCCCCCGAAAATGCGGAAATGGTCGAGGCCATTAACACGGTCAAAAACATGGTAGGAAGTAACCCCGATTTAATGCAGGAAAACAGAAGTAACAATTCGGGAAATAGTACAGGAGCAATACATAAAAATCAGGGAAACGCCAGACCCGGTCAAACGCGCCTTCAGTGAGAACTGGGTATCCTAGTAATGATTGTGATAAGTACTCGGAAATAAATAGTCCTGGAAGGCAAATGATGATACAAAAGAAAAGAGAATGGAAAAATAGAATTGACGAAAACGAAAAAGTAGGAGATCCACCTAAAATCAAAATTGGAGTAAATGGAAAACAATACAATGCAATTATAGATACGGGATCAAATAGCACAGTATGCTCACAAAATTTTTATGATAATTTACAAAGTAGTGGCTTTAAAGTAATGTCTTTACCAGTTAATGGGATATATTGCTCGCTAGCTGTGGGAAAACGAAAAGAAAGAGTAAAATTTCAAGCAATGATAAATATTGAAATAAATGGGAGAATACTAGAAATTTTATTTCTGATTGTAGGAAGACTTGTGACAGATATTATAATAGGTTGTGATTGTCTTTATGCCTGGGAAGCTGTGGTGAATTTTAAAAACATGATTCTAGAAATGAAAGTTGAAGATGAGACCAGTATAGTGCCTTTTGTGGAAGATAGTAGTTCAGAAACTATTGTAAGAGAAAAAGAGGAAGAAGAAATCCAAGGGGATACATTCTTTGTAGAATATGTTAAAGTAGGAGCTATGGAATTAACTGAAGTAAATGTCAAAGAGTACATTGTCGATAATAAAGAAAATGTAGAATGGGATAAAAATGATTTCATAGACAATTTGAGGGTTTCTGATGCAACTAGGTACTATGATAGGGAGAGTAGTGAAGACTTAGAAGAATTGTTGAGGAAAAAAGTAACTCAGGCTGATCAACTAAATGAACAACAGAGGGATAAACTGTTTGAAATATTAATCCGAAATAAAGAAGTATTCTCTGAGAAACCTGGTAAATGTAATATTTATACTCATTCGTTTGAGATGATACCCATCAAACCTTTTACACATAAAGCAAGAGCTATCCCTAGTACAATAAGAGAAGAGGTAGATGCAGTTATAAAGTCAATGTTAGAAGATGAGGTTATTGAGATTTCGAATTCAGAATTTGTGAATCCCCTATGTATTGTAAATAAGGCCAATGGAAAGATTAGGGTGACATTAGACTCGAGAAAACTAAATTATTGTTCCTCATACTTTCCATCAGGGAATCCAACAGAACGTGTCCTCCGAGATATAGGAATTTATTTACGTGTACTTACACATCATAATCACAAGGATTGGGTGAAATATTGTCCATTGATAGAAAAGATTATCAATCACACCATTAATGTAACTACTGGGTTTGCACCAATAAAATTAATGTTAGGAATTGAACCAGAACCAATATTGATAGGGGAACCAAAAACACCGAAAATTAATGACATTCAGTTAAGTGAGGAAGAAAGAGCGAAAATTGCTTTTGAACGAATCAAGAAAAAGGCAGAGAAGCGAAAATTAAAGAAAAAGAGTAGAAAACATAAATGGGAACCTAAGATAGGCGATTGGGTACTAGTTAAAGACCATAAGTTATCAAGTGCCTTGAGAGGTAGGAACAAAAGGATGGAATTGTTATATAAAGGTCCTGCAGAAATTATATCCAAATTTGGTCATCATACCTATGAATTAAAAGATGTTAAAAATGAAAAATGTCTGGGAAGATGGCATAAACAACTCCTTCGACCATACAAGAAACCGTGTGGTGCCTTGGAACCTTGATTTAATGTAAAAGAAAAATTGGAAGTGTCATTTGTCTATTGGCGCCCAATCAGCTTTGAGATAAAATGTAAATGTTAGCTTACTTGAAAATCATATATTGGTCAGGTACTTACATATTCATGAAAAATGCAGAATGTGAATTGCTATCTACTACAAAGAGCTTAAAAAAATATATTGTATAGAGCTCACAAAAACAGCTTCAGAAAGATTGTTAAAATGTTCATCTCCGCATAGAGAGAAAACAGAATATTTACTTTGTAAAACATTTGTTAAAATATTTAGATGTATAGATAGTTATCACAGAAAGACAAAGAAAGAACTTGTCTAAAGAGTGCAATGGATTTATATAAAAATATATGTACATTTTAGTGCTTAAAGGATCTAGTACAGATATGTGTTACAATAACAAAAGTGAAAAATCACAGTGCAAGTGATAGTGAGAGCGAAGTGAGCAAACATGAACTAAAAGAAGGAAGTATAAAGAAAGACTCTTGAAATTTAACCTTTATATAGAAGCTTCATAAAAGAAACCATAACATATTGTAATTAGTATTTAAGGATTAATGTTTAGTCAAGTGTACAATTGTTTGTCATGTTAAATAGATTAATGAGAAAATGTGTTAATAACCAATTTCAAAAACAGTGTAATTGAAAATTGTATACAAGGGGAGTGTTGCCGATTATTCAAAATACAGGAGTAATTTTAGTTTTTTCTTTCGGGCAAGACATTTACATTATTTTATTATGAAATAATAAAATAACATAAATGGGGGCATTTGATACCGAAATTTAGATTTCCGATTGAATGGGCTTTTGAAAAAGACACGTTTTAATTTAATTGCCGGATGAGTAAATGATAGTCGTTAAATTTGTAGTATAAACGCATTATTGGTTTGAAATTAACGAGTCATGACGTCATACCACATAGTTTAAAATACACGTTCGAAAGTCAGTTCTACCAACCTTAAAAGTCGCGCGATATATTTAATAAAATATAAAGTAAACATCGTTTAATCCTAAAAAGGTAATTATATATTCAAAATTCATAAAAGAACATGTTATAATAGAAAGGGACATTTCTAAATTGCGGGAAAAGGAAATAGCATTTTGGATACGAGGCTTTCTTGGATGACGTCATGACATTCAAATTGGAAGCGAACGGTCTTCTTGGCGTGGGTAAGAGAGAAGCGTCTAGTCAGTACTCAACCAGAGAGCAGTACGGGAGTTCGTGCGGTTCGTGCTGCGCAGATGTGATTGCGATGCTTCTACAGATACACATATAGAATCGGCATATCTCCCGAAAACATTTACAGATGCAATAAATGATCTGCAAAGTTGTTCTTGGGTTGTCCTTTACACTCACGTAAACCCGAGATAAAGAGATCAAGCTCAGCTAGCCGGAGACAACACACCAAACCACATCAACGTGACCAACAACATCACGTCACCAACGACTGCAGTTTCAAATGGCGAGGTAATAACTAGGAAGTAATATTACAGCTTCAGATTGTAGAGTTTTAGTAGTCTTACTGTTTTTCCAAGATTTTTTTATGAACTCTGGATATATGTTCTCTTGTCCAGGAGACTTATTGTTTTTTACATTATTAATTGCAATGTTCAGTTCTTGCATATTAAAATTTGGAAAAAAGATATTGTGTTGAGTGTTAGAATTACATTCTCTTTTTTGTTCAAATCTTTCTTAAATTGCTTACGTTCCTTTTTATTATTTCTTGTTACTTTATGTGAATTAGCATAATATTTATTAAATGTTTCGCTATGACTGCATCATTTAATATTTTATTGTTGCGTATGATAGGTGTGCTGTTGTTTTCTTTCCTGTCCTTGACTTTTTTTATGAACTTGGTGCTGTTTTTATAATATATCGAAGGTGATGGTGATGTGCTTTTGACTCTTTCGTTATCTCGGGTCGTGGTACTAGAACAAACACTCGTTACCTCATTATAATATACTTCTTACAAAGTAAGTGACAGTATGAAACATGAAAATGTGTGTTGAAATATATAAATAGCTATAACAAATGATCTAGAATCCAGGTAAGATACTTTGATGTGTTTATTTACATTGTAAAAGTAATAAAATTTGTTATACATTATTATGGAAGCAGATTTACAAGGAAACACACTCTTTCACATGATTGCTTGTGAAAAACATTTATCATGGAAGAATGCATTTTTATTACAGCCTGATTTTTAAAAGAAGACACAGACAGATGTCAGCTTCTCCATGTGGAGAGTACATTTTATCTTCACAGTTGTGATTCTGAATACCTCATTTACTCTCAATTATAATAGGATCTATTGTGGTACTTTCAAACTTACAGTAAGTCCAGTCCTTTGACATGGTATGGCCGGCGTTTTCCCAAGTTTCATCCAACCACACTATTTCCTTCAAGTTCCTGTTTTACATTTCTCTTAAAAACAAAGCCCTTAGTGCTACAATATCTGACCTTTCAAATAACAGCTTTGTTATCTAGTTATACAAAAGTTGTCCAGAGTAAATATGACTACAGGGGCTATAGCCAGAAAATTCAAAATATGCATTTCATTTGTCATAAGAATATCTCAAACATATGACATTTTAATCAAAATCATTAGAGCCATTTTCAAGGAAATCAACATTTTTGAAAAATTTTCCATTTAAAGGGTAGTTTAGCGTGGGGCTATTTTGTTCAACATCTTTGTGTCGCATCCTTGAAAGACATTAAACTTAAATACCAACTTTGGTTTTTAACTTACTTTTCATTTTTGAGTTATGCTGTGCACAGACAGACACACACACAAACACACACACATACAGACATTTTTCTAAAAATGCTCTTTTTTTGATTCAGGGGGTCTCAAAACATATATTTCTGGTGAAATCTCGACATCGAATTTTTGGGTGGAATACAATACTTCTCCTACTTACCAGTAGTGAAAGTAAAAAGTTTAAAACATGTCACTGTAAAATTATACAAGTAAAGATTTATCAATTCTGATCCTGGAATTATTTTATCCAGGCTCTTGTAGTTGATCATGTCTGGTCTTTAATTTTCGTCCGGCAATTCCATCCAGGATTCATTTGGGTTCTTAGGTGGTCTGAATCTCCTTCGCTTGGCCCATTTCTCTTCCTTTTGATGTCCAAAATTGCTGTTGTCTACTTGGGTTAGAGGTCAAATGTACATTGCTTCGTCTTGTTGCTTCATCTTGTCAGGTCAAAATGTGGCTCTATTGGTTTTCGTGAGAGTCTTGCTGATCTTCAGCTAGGTTGTTGAGCTTCTATTGCATTGCATCTTGGTATTCGAGGTATTTTTCGGCATTGAAATGGCAATTTTGCTCACAGCCTCTCATTTTACGTAGAATGTTAAGCTCTGGTGGATTCCGCAAAAACTATCCAAAATTGCTTTTTGTTACAGCTTAGAGCACACTTCTACTAACAGGTCTTTATATTTAATGCATTTGAATGTGGTATGCTCAGGGGTGTCCACAGTATTACAATCTTTGCATATATCTGTAGATTTTCTGTTTATTTTTTGCAGATATGTGTTGAACGGTCCATGGCCCATGATGAAATGTAACAAGCCCTCTGTGGGATGCAAGTTCTTGAGTTTTAATCTATCTTTCACATTAAGGAATATGCTCTTAGCAACAGTTTCTTTATCCCATGATGATTGCCATTCTGCTAGCAGAACTTCCCTTATCTCCCTTTTATTACAACATTGTAGACCTATTATTGATTCTGCCGTTGTTATATTCTGTTTTCTTAACCAGTATACTACCACTGGTATACTCATCAGATTCCCATTGCCACCAACAAGGCCAATGTTGGTGTAGTGCCTGCTGCTCCTGTAAATCTCAATAGGACTTCGCGCTGGGAACTTCTAAGGGAAACCGCAGCTATTTTTTCTTTTGCCTTGTGTGCCCATATTGCCGTCCTGTAGCTGACAATACCAGCAAGGATGCTGCCATGGTAAATTTTAATGGCATGAATATTTATACTAAACTGGTTGCTTCCTATGTTGGCAAGTTTCACCATTATATTTTTGGATTTTTGCTTTGTACATTGAAAGATTGTTCTTCATCTAGCCAATCCCAAGGTACCTTGTCTCCAAGCTATGTTTGATATTATTAGTTCCCAGTTTGATAGTGGGATCACCTTTTAGTTGACCTTTGAAGAGAACATATGTAGACTTTTGTGTCGCCAAATTTAGTTTAACGCTGGTGTACCAGTTGTGTTTAAATTGTGTGGTACTGTTTCCTTTTATTTCTAATTCTTTTATACTTTGTCCTTCACCTAAAATTAGAACACTGACTAGTATTGCAATTATCATTAATATTACCTATTAATTTGTAGTTTACTTTAGATATGGGCTTCGGTGAGAGCTTTGATAACCCACAATATATGCCACTGATTCGGTCATTGCTACAGCACCACTGAGAATTTGAGCAACAATTTTTTTAACATTCTCAGTCATCCATGATCTTTTTTACACATTCGTATGAACCACTGGCTATTCAGTCAGAACTTGCATCAGCAAAATATAGAAATTGTTCTTTGCAATAGCCTTCATTGTCAAAATAGTGTAAAATAGTACATACTTGACTTTTATTTGTGGCATTAGTTGTTTCATCTAGCATGAGTCTAGTAAAAGTAGCCTTATCAATATCTGATATACTATTATCCCTAACATCACTGGCTGCAGCATTGATTAGGTCTCTCTCTATATGAGCTGAGATACCCTTGAAAACGTAGTTATCTTTAAATGCTGAGACAGAGCCATATCATAACTAGCCAGAAATTGTAGCAGTTCTACACAACTGCCTTTATTTAATCACTCCTCGCTTTCGTTGTGGCCTCTAAAATAGGCATGGGCATGAGAGGAGGAGTAGCACTTAAACTTGCCTTACCTCATATTCCTGCTGAGTGACAAAGGTAGTTCTGATACAACAAGGTATCAGAAGTGGTGGCTTCATTCCACCTGCGTGCTAGTAATTTCTATGCTATTATTAACTATTTTGTTTACATTAAACATATTTTACATACAATAATTATTACAGCCACCTACCATGATTGGGCAAATTACATAACCTTCAACTTTGTAACCTTCTTATGCACATAATATTCTTACGCTGCATTATAATTAACATACCAAATTGTTTCTCTTTCACAATAAATAAAGCAGTAAAGTTCCATTGCTATTTAACCTTAAAAATATTTTAAAACTATCTGATCAACATAATAAATTGTTTGGTTTTAAACTCCAGGTTGTGTTCAATCAACTTTTTAGACAAGTTCAGTTCCAGGTACGTAATAAGCTTATAAGAAACTAAAACCGTAAAAAGTGGATTCATATCATGATGTTTGTATGTTTACAAATACAAGTACTCAGAAAGTACCCTTTGAAATTGTAAATAAATATCTGTGAGATCACCAGAGTTTACTTTATGCTTCTGACCAGAGTGGTGTTTGATATTGTAATGCTTTATTTTTGCAAACTGAAATCCACATATTAAACAGTAAACTTTCCTGTTTTTGCAACTTAAATTCTCTCTGCCACTCTTAATGAAACAAATGTTCTGACGAAGCCACTGAATGAAGAAAAGCTAAAGGTGAACAGCAATGAAGGGGAGGGATAGCTATTGGAGTGAGGCAAGAATGTGTTCAGTGGAGTTGCCTTTTTGAGCCAATTTTGCCCATGCCTGTTCTAGAAGAACATTCTTGTTTTGCAAGAAATACCACTTTATCAATCTATTCAATACATTTCTATTTTCATTATGCAAATGGTCAGCTATTTTTTCTGATAGTTCAATGAATGGTCTGTCCGTTGAGTGTTGAAAGTTCTTAATATTCTAAAAGATTTTATATGCATTGTTGATCTCTTAGGCTTATCCATAGCTATGATTAAATACGCCAAAATTGCAAAACCCATCATATTCCAGGGTTATTTTCTCAGTTGCAAACAAGCATGGTCAGCAATAAAGTTTATTTAAATCGCATTAACCAGTCAGCCACACATACTTATCATAATTGTTTATATTAAAATACCTTTTCTAAGGATTCTTATTGTTTTCCTGTTTTCCTTCTGCTCACACTGCAAGTGCAGAGGAGCTGGAGTAGGCCTTCCCCGTTTTACTATCACTTAGGTACTTATCCTCATATTTCAAATGCGAGAATGGTCATTTTACTACACATTGTCCATCCATTTCAAAGAATTAGCACCACTAGCTGTCTTGGAACACTGTACACTATGAAATAAACAGTATTGATACAGCTGCTGAGGACTACAAGAATCACACAGTTAAAAATGCACTCTTTCTTGCTTTTAACTCCATGTGCTATTGCTATGCTGCATGCCATGTTCACACGACACATTTCAGAGATGCTCGTGTGAGTATAGTGACATAGATTCTGAAACCTTGGTGTGCTTATTCCTGCATTTCTCTGTCTCACCCTTCTTTCACACTTCGTAGTGAAGGCTGCAGCAGCAAGTATCCAAATCCCTGTTCTCCCTTCTGTTTAATGATAGAGAACAAGACATATTCCATCCTGTGTGCTAATTCTTTATGAGGTAAACTATGTTGTGATTATTATTAATATTACTTATTAATTTCTAGTTTACCTTAGATATGGGCTTTGGTGATAGCTTTGATAGCCCACAATATATGCCACTACTTGTAGAATGCTTAGTAGTCACATGGCTGTTGTAACCCTTTGAGACCTGTACATACAATTGTGTGAGTGAAGTTTTTGTACTATAAAATCTTTTCCAATGGCATTGTAATCCTTTCAGACCTGTGCATACAAATGTGTGGGTCAAGTTTTTGTGCTGTAAAACAGTGGCATATATAGTGGGATTTAAAGCTATCATCAAAACCGATATTTAATGTAAACTAGAACTTAATAAGTAATATTAATAATACTTGGACATGGCAAAGCCCAGACAGAAGCACGAAGAATGAGATTTACTATATAATGAGCAACAGTCTATACTTAATAAGAGATGTGAATGTAATGAAACACCTAAACTTTGATGGTCAAGGCAAAGGTCAAAATCAACAGTAGAGAAATACAAAAGTGGTGGAGGAAGCAGTTATAAAAGAGAAAGACAGCATAAGAAACTCCAAGCTCAGCAAAGGTATGAAACAGCTACTAATCAAAAGAATGAAGATAATGAAGGAAAGTCCAGTTAATCAACTAGAATACAGTAGGGTCAAAAAATTAAAAAAAAAGTCATAAGAAGAGATATTAGAGAACAAAATATCAATGTAATAAATGAGATAATGGATTTCAAAAGGCAATAAAAAGAATCAGAAAGGATACCAACCAAGGTAAGAATTGGACTGAAAATCTCAAGTCTAAGTGCAATGAATTACTGACAAATCACACAAAGATAACGGAAGAGCAATGGAATACTATAAAGAGCTCTACACACAAGTATGATGCAGAACAGGGAAAGACCACCTGATAGGATACATAAATCCCCTAAAGGATGGTGAAGTCATCCCAGCAATCATGAACTCCAAAGTGGAAGCAGTACTAAAAAATATGAAAAATGGAAAGGGCCTAGAGGAAGATGGTATAAGAATTGAGCATCTCAAAATTGACTCCGATTAGCTAGTCAAGAGCAGGTGTTGTTATTCAACAGGATAATAGAAACTGAAGAATTCCTGCAACAGTGACTCTCTAACACCATTATACTATTACACTAAAAATGTCCCAAAGAAAACATTGATAACTACCAGCCAATAAGTCCATGACCAGCATGTACAAAGGCTTCTCCTCCATAATTACAAAAAATAGTAAGCCTGAGGATAGAGAAAACCAACCTCCTGCAAGCAGGATTTTGCAGACATTATTCAATAATGGACCACCTCCAAATGTAAACAAAGCTAATAGAGAAGGCAAATGAATATAACTTGAATCTTACATAGTCTTTATCATCACAAAGTCCTTTGAATCGATGGAACATATAGCCATATTACAAGCACTTGAATGCCAGGGGATACAACAGAAGTACATCCCACTTCTGGGAAAGTTATACCTAAACAGCACAGCAAGAATTAAAATGGACAAGATAGAGGAAGATATCTCACTAGAACAAGGAGTAAGGCAGGGGTACCCAATATCTCCAAAACTTTCATAGCTCTAATGGAAGAAATCTTTAACAGAATGAAAGAAGACTATGGAATAACCCTAGATGGAGGGAAACATTGGCCTGCAAAGATTTTGCAGCATGGAATATTTTACATCACAATGATCAATTTAGATGCTCTGATTTTGAAAATAATAGTTTTTGCATATCACATACAGAGTCAACCACGGATGCAATATCTAAAGCCATAATTGCAGCTAAGAACTCTAAAAAGAACTATGTGATGGGTCTCTTCTTTGATATAGCTGGTGCTTTCAATAACCTCTGGTGGCCTGCACTTTTTGAACGCATGCGCCAACAAGAATACCCAAAAAGCCTTTATAGAATTCTGAAGAACTATTGTGTAGACCGCCGAGTCAACATCACAGGGGCAAATAGTACCATTACACGTGATATTACGAAAGGATGCCCGCAAGGTTCTATATTGGGTCCAATATTCTGGGATATAAGTTTGGAGCCTCTGCTTAATCAGTTAGTAGTTGACACACAAATATATACCACTATAGCATATGCGGATGATCTGCTTTTATTAATAGAAGGAAACACCCGCCTGGAACTGGAAACAAAATCTTCTGATGTGACCCAGAAGGTATATAAATGGTGCAACTCTGTTAAACTACAAATTGCAACTAACAAATCTGCGTATTTGCTATTTAAAGGTAAATTATTAAGAAACCCAGTTATACGAATACACGAAGAACGTATTCAACGCCATAAGTATATTAAATACCTTGGAATAACGCTTGATGAGAAAGGCAACTTCAAGACACATGTCACTCAGGTCTGCAACAAAGCCAGTAAAATTATGATGAAGATTGCTAGTATTGTCCAACGTCAATATAAACTACCTCTCACTACCATTAGAACATATCATAATTGTATCTTTACTGCCATCATTACATATGGTGCAGGAGCGTGGGCACAGTGTATGCAAAAATTAAACCTCGTCGCAGATCTCAGAAAATGCCAGAGGAAAATTCTCCGTTTTACTGGAGCAGCAAGAACGACCTCTACTATGGCTCTTCTTGTGGCCACTGGTACCTGGCCAATAGATCTACAGGTTCGCCTATATGGTGCTTACTACTGGCTAAAGAAAAGCAATCAACAAAAGATAGAAGATATTATAGGAAAACGATGCTATATGAAAAGACAAATAAGGACTGAGTTAATATCCTTATGGCAGTCAGAATGGGATAACCTGCAAACTGGGAGATGCACCTATATGTTTTACCCTAATATACGAGAAAGGTTACGACTAAAGCACCTAAATCCCTTACAAGCTGCATTACATTATATTACGGGCCATGGGCCATATGGCACTTACTTAAAGCGTTTTAGTATCATCAACTCTGAAATGTGCACCAGATGCAATACAGAAGATACTCCTGAGCGTGTAATGTTTAACTGTCAGAAATACAGTGAAATAGGACAATCTAACAGGGAAAAGCTCATGTACCTCACTTTATCGGAAATGGTCAGGAATAAGGAAAATCTAAATGCTTTAAATGAGTTAGCGACTCAAATCAGTATAGCAGAAAGATCTTTAAGACAAACTGAACAAGAAAGAAATCTAAGAAATTTTTATACACCTCCAGCGACTGTTGTAGCACCATCCCATCGATCGTCAAGATTGTCAAACCAACTGTAAGCAGAAAGGAGAAGAACGAGGCCAAAACGACAGCCTGATGAGACTTGGACAGCCTACCAGAGACTAGGGACAACTTGACAATATCACCAATTTTTCTTATTGTTATTTAGTTTAATTTAGTTTTAGTTTAATTTAGTTTTCTGCACATTCTATTGCTAACAAATTGTAATAAATAAGTTTAAATAAATGAAAATATCCGCACACTACGTCCAGATATAAGAAATTAGGTATCTGGACATAGCTGGCAGATATTATTTTATTTTATTTTATTTTATTTTTATCACATACAGAGTTTGAATAGTTCTGATTCAACACAAAATTGAAAATTCGGTACACTAGTATTAACATCGCTGCACATTCAACTTACTTGATTAAAATCGGTAAACATGCTAAATCATATGATGTCATATTGAACCAATGTTTATCTCTGTTTACAGGTAATGTTGAACCTATCTTAAACACTTAGTGTGTAATACATAAACAGGAACCTATCTTGGAATCTGCAGTCCAGCTTTCAACTTCTCAGCTGATCTCTTTTGAAGCCGTGTTGAGTTGTGAATGTTGTTGTTGTTGTTGTTAGCTAATGCTGGATTTCTGACAATGAAGTCATTAATCCTCTTGCTCTCCAGTATTTTTCAACATAAATACTGAAGAGACTTAGCAGTAATAGTAACCGCTTTTTAGAGAGCACCATATTTTTATATTTTGGCAGTCACATCGTTCTCTCACAACCCCCAGAATGTCTGGAGGACCACACCTGTCGTTGGTTTAAGGGTCTCACTGACCTGACCGGGAGAATTATCAAAATAAATTCACCAACCATATCCTCTGATTACCAATCAGAGGACGTATTACATGCCATGACAGGTCAGCATGTTAGGGGTTAAGATTTTATAGAGAAATTAGAGAAATGGAGAGGTTGGAAAAATAAAGACTCCCTAGCCCTCAGGAACCCTAATAGCATCGGGGTCGGAAGAGAACAAGAGATGACCAAGGTAAGGTCAGATAGAAAAGTTACAGTGAGGAGCAAAACACCAGTAAGTGGAAGTAATGTTCTGCTCAGCTTGGGTACCTTGTGGTCGCCATTCACATATCCCCTAGACGCTTTTAATTTAAGTTTATAGCAAATTCTGCAATACTAAAGTTATTTTCAAGTTGTTTACAACTCTTTAACACGACTTTCCTTTTAAGAATGGAACATACACAATGATCACAATTCGGAGTATTGTCTGTAACCAAGAAAAATAATCTCAATTGTTAATAATTATAAAACAATGCTTATGTTATGTTGGACACAATTTTTCTTGCTTATTAAATTTTCTTTAGCATGCACTGATAATAATTAATTCGATTACAATAGACAGGGGAAATACCGTAAACATTTCTTACATAATGGTTTGGACACGAGGTGGCAGGCGTGGAAAGAGAACAAAGGAGTAACACGTTAGTAACAAAGCCGTGGTGGAAAATGAACTAATTTTTAATCCACTCTACACAAATAATAACTTAATAAAACAGTTGAACAAAACTGAATATTAAATTGTGCATGAGATTCTCTTGTTATGATGTGAATATTATATACATATACTTCTTACTTTTATTTCCCGATGAGGATTACTTCTTCGTTGACTTTGTTCACACGCCTATAGGTACAATGTAACTATTTTCTTTCAGCTAGCGGAGGTAAGCTATAGTCGCTCTGCTGCATAATCATTTATACAAGGACCTAATTGTCCTGCTATGTATCCACAATAATGTGGAACTAGCCGTGCATGATGTTATACATGCTGTTTTCTTTTTGTAGTGTTTAGCGCCCACTTTTACTACATACGGCACCACAGGCGGTGACACTGATGATACATGGAATGAAGATGGAGCACCGGTGGAATGAGATGGCGGGGTAAACCGGAGAACTCGGAGGAAACTCGCCACAGCCCCGCTTCGTCCATCACAAATGCCACATGCCTGGGATCGAACCCGAGCCGCTTTGGTGAGAAGCGAATGGTCATTCGGCCACGGCGCCGCCATGCATGCTGTGACAAATGTGTACCATATACAAACTTTTTAGTCTGTGTTTTCTCAAAGTTTCAAAAATCAGAGACTGCCACAGAATGTTTCGCAACAACTATACTCTCAACTATTAAAACTAGGTCGTGTTTTTCACATACGTTGTCCCAATGACTCAATGACAACTTGCGGAGGGGGACTTAGCACAAGCATGGGCAAAATCGACTCAACTGGGCCACTCCAATGGAACACGTTCTTGCCTCACTCCACCTGCCATCCCTCCTGTGCACTGCTGTTCAGGTTCCGACACGCCTCATTCAGTGGCGAGTATGGCTGTTTCATGAAGAGTGGTAGAGAGAATTTGTTGTGAGTTACATACACAGGAAAGTTTGCTGCTTAATATGTGGATTTCAATTTGCAAATATGTTGTTAGCTAATGCTGGATTTCTGACAATGAAGTCATTAATCCTCTTGCTCTCCAATATTTTTCACTGATGATATTGGTAGAGCAATAGCAGTAATAGTAACCGCTTTTTAGAGAGCACCATATTTTTATGAATTTGCAAATATAAAGCGTTACAATATCGAACGCCACTTTGATTAGAAGCATAAATCAAACTTACAGGTATTTATTTACGGTCTTATGAATAACCATGTATTTCAGTGACTTGTAGCACAAGCGTAATTTTTCCATGCACAATCTGCCATATTCTTCAGTTTCGTATCCTACCAGAACGTGCAACTATGCTATCAGCCTGCAATAGACATCCATCTTGTTATACTGCACTGAAACCAAACTATGACCACCTGGTTGTGAATGTTATATGTGAAAAAATGGCAAGCTTGAGTGGTATATTTAGCCTGTTTAGCTGTGTGAACAATCCTAAAAATTTTTATTATGTCTGTGGTTGTTATGTGATAAAGCAACAGACAAGAAACATTACCGCATTATCAAGAGTTTATGTCTGGCCTGTTGTAAAATCAAATTAGGAGACCAAGACAAGAATTTTACTCCTCATATTGTGTGTAAAAGTTGTGTAGAACATCTAAGACAATGGTACCATGAAGTTTGTTCATCAATGCCCTTTGATGTTCCTATGGTATGGCGCGAACAGCAAAATCATATTTATAACTGTTATTTTTGTCTGCATAATATACCTGGATTCAATAGGAAAAACAAGGTGGATATTATACTTCCAAACTTGCCACCATTAACTAGGATTGTGTCTCATGGACCCATTGTTCCTGTTCCATTACCACCTACCTGGGGCCCTAATGACCAAGTTGTCGATGGGCCCTTAAACCCAACACACTCACTCACCCCTACCATATTGCCAGAAAATAGTACTGATACTTTGAGTGTGGAAGATAAAATAAATTGGTCCCCAAACTTTGAAGATAACAATCCAAATCCATTGAAGCAGTCAAAATTAAATGATTTGGTGTGTGATTTGGGTCTTGTCAAAGAAAAAAGTGAACTTTTAGGTTCAAGGCTGAAAGAAGATAATCTTTTAGCATCTGGAACAACTTTCCGTTGGTACAGACTTTGAAGAAAAGAGTTCAAAAAATATTATGTAAAAGAAGGAGAACTAGTGTATTGTTGTGATATCCTTAACTTGATGAGTCGTCTTGGAACAGCTTTCGAAGCAAGAAATTTAAGTCTAGAGCAAGAGAATTCCGAAAGGTGTTCTGCTGCACAACAGCAATATATTTGCTTCTGTTCCAATAACTCATTCTATAGTTTTATACATCCCTTAAAGAAATGTACCAACATTTGTATACTGTCCTGGAAAAAGTAAATATAATGAACACAAGTAGTTCATGTGCTGTGATCTTCAGGTGTGTGGTATTTTATTGGGCCAACAAGCAGGGTACACTAAATTTCTGTGCTTTTTGCATGAATGGGACTCCAGAGCCAGAAAGAGACACTTGGGTGAAACTAATTTGCCAAAAAGAAAAGCTTTAGTGCCAGGGGCAAAAAATGTAATAAATTGCTCGCTGATTGACTCACAGAAGGTTTTGATACCCCATTGCATATTAAATTAAGGATAATGAAGCAATTTGTCACAGCTTTGGATAAAGGTGGTGTTTGTTATCAGTACCTCAGAAATTTCCAATGTTGTCTGAATCAAAAGTGAAAGAAAGCATTTTTAACGGCCCACAGATTCGCAAACTCATGAAGGATGTTCATTTTATAAAGCTCATGAGAGACATAGAGGTTCAAACTTGGACTCATTCAGTGAAGTTATAAACAATTTTTTGGGTAATGTTAAAGATGACCAATATGAACACATTGTTAAAACAATGCTCGAAAACTTAAAGGCACTCAGATGCAATATGAGCTTAAAATTGCATTTTCTGCATTTGTCAGGGCCACAAATGCAAGTGAACTAGCGTTCATTTTCAGCAAAGTAGGTATGTTTGAAAGTTTCCAGTTCAGTGTACAGTGTTGTATCTGTGAATTGAGATTGTTTGAATGATTTCATGCATTTTAAATTCTACTTAAAAACTAGAAACAAACTTTAATATTACACATTTCCTTTCCACATGGCAAAGAAATGGTACATAGTACAGAAAAATGGAAATCAGATTTGAATTTATCATACCAAAATCCGGTTTAGAGAGCTGATTAATCCGTGCCGCAGAAAAATAGTTTAAATTTGCAGGTCGGAGAAATTATCAACCTTTGTTTTGAGATGATGTTGCCCTCATAACAGATTCACACAAAGCAGCAGAAGAAATGTTAAGCAAGCCCTGCAAATTCAGCAAACAACCAGGACATCAAATAAATGTTGCAAAAAAAAAGATAATGAGAAACAGCACGAAGCATCCATTGCAGATCAGAAACCACATCAATGAATATGTTTATTTAGGCCAAATTTTCCAACCACTCTCAGAATGAAATTTAAAGAGGAATTACACAAGCTTGTAAGAAATTCTGGACTCTAAAGTCTATCCTACTAGAAAAATCCATCAGTATGAAAATAAAAAAAGAGGTAATGGATATGCTAATATATGAATCGCAGACATAATCATTAACAAAAAATGAAACAGCCATGTTAGAAATTTGCCAGAGAAAAATGAAGTGGAAGCTACTCAACATCACAAGAAGAGACCATATGAAGAACGAGGGCGTCTGCAAAATAACAGGTCTGAAAGGTGCAGCAACATCAGCAATATGTTCAAAATAGAGTTGGTGAGGTGAGGGGGGGGGGGGGGGGGGGGGAAGCAAGCCAAAAAAAAAAAAGCAGTGGAGTGAAGTGTTTAAGTATCATCTAGGAAACTTGTGTTCCAGAATAGTGAAAAATAGACAAAAGTGGAAGTCCTACGGAGTTGATTAACCTGGGATGCAGTCATAAGCCACCCTGTCATTTAGGAGGCTCTAGCCTGAACTGGGATGTTCAAGGGCTAATTCTTATACCTTAATTAATAATAATTGCACTACCAGCCAGTATCTTCTTCTTCTTCTTCTTCTACATGGTTTAGGCTATGCAGCCCGTTTCGGCGAAGTCATCAGTGGAGTCCATCTTCTGCGAGGTCGGCCAACATCTCGTGCTCCTCTTGGATTATATAGAAAGGTCCTCTTAGGTATCCTTTCTTCACTCATCCTCATTAAATGTTCTGTCCATTTCTTGTTATTTGTTTTGATTTTGTCTTCTAATTTATAAATATTTAGTTCTCTTCTTATTGACTCATTTCTTATTCTATCTGCTCTTGTGCATCCTTTTACGTTCCGCAGAAATAACATTTCCTCTGCCTGTATTCTACTACTATCCTTTGCTTTTATTATCCAACTTTCACTTCCATATATCAAAGAAGGAACGGCCAATGTTTTATACAATTTAAGTTTAGAGTCTTTTCTTGTTTTCCGACCTAAAGTTCTTTTAATGGTTCCACATATAGCCTGGAATTTGTATATTTTGTTTTCTATGTCTTTATCTTCTTTGTATGTAATATCGCACCCTAAATACTTAAAGTGTGTTACTTGTTCCACTATTTTATTTTCCAAAACAATTTTAGTTCTTATTTCATATTTACCTATAAATGCCATTGTTTTTGATTTAGTTACTGATATTTTGCAGTTATATCTATTGGCCACCACTTGGAACTTATATGCTAACATTTGTAGATCTCTTTCAGATTCTGCCATTAGTAACACATCATCCGCGAATAACAGGGCATTTATTCTACCCTTATTGTCAATTAATATTCCTTCCTTATTAAAATGTTTTTTCCATTCAATTAGAATGTCGTCAATATAAATATTAAATAAAATAGGTGATAAAGCACACCATTGTCTCACTCCTTGGTTTATTTTAAAAAACTTTGTACTGTTTCTAGTTAGCAAGGGGTCTATACACACATTTGTCTCATAGTATAAGCTCTTAACAGTTCCTATTATTTGATTAGGGATACCTTTGTTTTCCAGGGTATTCCATAGTAGTTCTCTATTTACTCTATCAAAGGCATTTTCTAAATCTATAAATAATAGATGTGTCTCCTTATTTCTTTCTCTTCTTTTTTCTATGATTTGTTTTATAGAAAATACTCCATCTGTACAAGATCTCCCTTTTCGGAACCCGTTCTGCTCTTCTCCTAATTTATTTTCAATTATTTTTTGTATTCTTTAGGCTATTATTCTAGTATATATTTTATACGCACTATTTAGAAGGGTAATACCTCTGTAATTTGATGGTTGATTTCGGTCTCCTTTTTTATAAATTGGTTTCACTTCTCCTTGTCACATGTAGTTGGTATGCTGTGTTTTTCCCAGCACATATTAAGAAGGTGTAAAAATCTTAATTTAGAAAACATATCAGCATATTTGATTAATTCAGAGTTTATCCCATCTGGGCCACTAGCCCTTCTATTATTTATATATTTTAGGGATTCTTCTAGTTCTTCCATTTGGAGTTTGTCTACGTTTAAATTTTGATGGCTTGGTTCTTCTTCCAATATCTCTTATGACAAATTAGTGTATAGGATGGAATATGTCTTGTTCTCTACCAATGGACAGAGAGGAGATTAGGGCTTCAGATGCTTATTGCAGCAGTCTTCACTAAAATAAGGACAAAGAGACGTGAGGCAGTTGAATTCAGGAATAAGCACACCAACATTTTGGATTCCCATGTTGCTATACCCACATGCAGGCACAGATTCAGAGGGGGTGCCAGGGGGCCCGGGCCCCCCCTGTCATATCCTACTTTATTGCTATAAATAGTATACGTGTGTTACCTCATCACGCAAAATGGACAAACTGATTTCTATGAAAATTGGTATAGGTATGTACTACCTTTAAACATTGTTTCTTTCAGTTAAATATTTAGCTAGTCATGTTATAGCATGAATTTAATTATTAAGAAGTGGTAGTGGATCGGAACCAGGCCCCCCCCTATCGAATATTTCTAGATCTGCGCCTGCCCACATGAGTGTCTCTGAAATATGCCATATGGACGCAACTGGCTTGGAGTTAGCAAGAAAGAGTGTGTTTTTAATATTGTACTGTTGTCCTCAACAGCTGTATTTGTTTTAGTATTATTTATTTTCATAGTATACAATGACCCAAGACAGTTGCTAGTTCTAATTCTTCCAAATGGATAAACAATGTGTAATAAAATAATTAGTGGAGTGTCCATTCTCGCAGTTGAAACACGAGGATAAGTTAGTGATAGCAAAATCAGGAAGGCCTACTCCAGCTCTTTTGCAGCAGCAGTGTGAGCAGAAGAAAACAAATAAGAATCCTTACAAAAGGGGCTTTAATATAAACAATTATAACTATGTGGGGGCTGACTGGTTCATGCAAATTAAATGAAATTTTTAAACCAAAAAGGTGAGTCGATTAATTATAATACACAACATTTACTTATTGCTGGCCATATTTGCAACTGAAAAAATGTTCTGGAATATGACAGGTTTCACAAATATAGCACGTTTAATCATAGTTTTGGATAAGCGTAAGAGATCAACAACATGTATAAAATCTTTCACAGCATTAAAAACTTTTGGCTCTCAGTGGATAGACCATTTATTGAATTATCAGAAAAGATTACTGACCACTTGTGTAATGAAAAGGTTAAAGAAGGTTAAAGAAAACACAAATATATTTTTTAACATGCAGAGATTATTCATTGTATTCATTTATCTAACTCCCTATCATTTCTGTATAAAATTATTAATCTTTCTTGTAAATAATTCCAATATCAACATGAATGAAAACTCTATTGAATTAGTACCACTAGTATTTCAATGAAGAATTGTTTGAGTTGACATTTCTTTACACAAATATGTATCACCTGTAAAAGAATAGTAAAAATCTGGGAACTAACCCACAGGAGATCAATGCACTTGCATGTTGTTGACATAAACAATAGGTATTCCAGAAAAGGCAAAGAAAATCAGAAAATCAAACTGCTAAATAATTTGTGTACAACATGTGTTTAAAATTACTTTAAAGCTCAGAAATTTATGATTCAATTAATGAGCAAATGATACCAGGTAGGTGCAACTTGTTGCAATGTGTGCCTTATAAACCAAAATCAGTTAGCCTGTTGTTGCTCTTTTACTTTGGTTCTAATATTGAATTTTGTCTTTCCGATGTACACTTTTTAGTTAATTATGTAGATCTCAGAATAATTTTCTTGTTGAATTTTATCATCATGTGGGTTTTTGATGATGTTTCTGATGCTGAATCTATTTATCGTCAGGATGATGTTAAACTCATGATAGATTCTTTGAAATTCTTGGGTGACTTCTTTGAGATCTTTCTGTCTCTTGAATATTTTAATTTCCTTGTCTGCCAGCTGTTTGGTGAGGCCATTCTTTGTTGCTATTCCTATTATTGTGGAGTATTCATTCTTGTATTGCAGAAAACAAAAATAAATGACAAATCTGCAGTAGCAGCATACTTTTTAAATGATCACTACAATACTGAACGAAAATCTCAACTTCTAAAACTGGTCCAAATGTACTTTTATTAAATGTCTGGGAGAAGATATATACAAAGAAGCTTGAAACTCCTCTAATACATTCAATCTTTCCTCAGAAGAAAACTCCCTGCTCAGCCTCATTGTATCTCAGGCAGATGTCTCCTCTCCAGAGATACAACATCCACAGTACACAGTAGTGGTCTAGTCAGACGACACATCCAGCTATCACATTTAGGGTGAAGGTGAAATCCATTGAAAAGAAAAGTTAAGGCATATGAAATATAGAGTGTTCTACTGACTCAAAGTATATAATATTTTTGATTAGGATGAAGGAGGTTCATCTATCAGTGGATAAAAATATGTAAAGATGAAATATTATAACATTTTTTGTGAGAATGATTAGTGATAGTCTACAGGAAAGATAGTAAAAATATACACTGACATTTATACTATATGGTTATGGACTATTTGAGGATGTCAATCACTGGTATAAAAGTCAGAAGGCATACCTAACTGTTTCATATCCAGATATTTTCTGTCACTATTATTAATCAACAGGCAGTGATGATATCTCTGATTAGCTTATTGAAGGTCATGGGACCTTTTTTAAAACTAAGAAGTAGACATCAAAGTTGATCCTAAATTTACTGAAATTAGTATGTGTGATTTCACGGCTGCAATATGGAGAGAATTGCCAGCTTGCCTAAGTTCCCTAAAAACATACAATGGGCCTCCTTTATTTTCATATATCAGTGGAGGACTGTTTAATTTTATCACCAGTAGGAAAGCCCATGAAGTACCCGGTATGAAATACCCTGAAATGAGTGTGGAACCCCCACAAAATAATTCAAGACAGCTTCTGTTGCAAGCATCGATAAAAAGCTGGATAATTACTGCCATTAGCTAAAAGTTGATAACCTAAGGTCAGCTCTATGTTGCAGATAAGCTAATTCCAAAAAATTGATAGTACATTCACATGATTTTCTCTTCTCTTTATCATTTATTAGTGGATATACTGTTCGTACATAAGTTTATTTTTCCATGTAATTCACTTTGGCATAAACCTTTACAAAGATAGCTACACAATTTTGTTGCAGATACAAAAGGAATAGCAATAGTAAAATTTTAATAACTGGACACTATATACTGGCATTAAAAGTTCAGTTATTTCCATGCAGTCACAAGGAACAATTTAATATCAAAAGCACATTAAAAGAATAACAAAATGTCACTCACCCATTATTAATGAATATCTTGGAAATGCTTAATTGTACAGAAAAATAATTATTTGCTATAAATTATGTTTCAGAGATTTACATATTTTGTGTACCTACCTATCACTTTTCATCTATCACTTAATGTTTAGCAGCACAATTTTGTTGGTGGTATATTTTGTATAAATAATAAATTATACTAAATTTTACAATATAACAAATATTTTTAAACCTAACTTCATTTATCTTGATATCAACAAACTGAATTTACTTTCAGTAGATGGAATATGTTAGCAAACAATCCATCACCTAGCACAGGCCTGGGGGCGTCGTGTGTTCGCGTGAGAAAAAACAGGTTTCTACCATCCCATACGTGCGTGCAATAAAGGCACATGAGCCAGTCAGTGGCGTACGCGTGTTGCTTAATTGTAATTTATTACAAAGACAAAATTAAACACTATACAGTATTTACATATATGTTATAGTGTTATACTTTCAGATTTTACAATGCTATTTAGACTTGCAAGACTTGGAAGTATATTAATATGCAATAAACTAAAACACTTCGTAAATCACGTAAACCTGGAGCGCTACTTACTGAGTCACTGTTGAAACGTGCAATCTTTTGTGCTTCATTATTTCGTCATATTCTGGCTGCAAATTTGAACATTGCAATCGCAATATGTGCACTAAATTTTCATCACTTAAACTACTGCGTGAAGCAGTTTTGACATTGTTCAGCTTACTGAAAAACTGCTCACAACAATATGTTGTACCAAACATAGCTACAATGCGACTGCCAAAGAGACATAAATTTGGAAACTTCACTTTGGGTAGTGTACGAAATAACTCTACTCCCAACAGTCCTAAAGTCCGCAGAGGTGTGTTGTTCTGGAGGTCGATTAATTCCATCTGCAAAGAGTGTGGTGCATCTTTATAATCGAATGCAAATGGGTTGTTAAACAACCTCCATTCTGTGTCCATGGTCTTCAGATCATTAAATCTTCCAGTAAATCTTCCAGAATTGTCTTGTATTTGTTTAGTACTTCAGAAGATCCTTTAATAAATACGCATTTCAAATTTGGAAAATGATACAAATCTGTGTGCTGAATTTGATACATCCAGAGTCGCAATTTGTCCATGAAAGCCTTTAGTTCATCAATCATCGTAATGATTAAATTGTCTTTCCCTTGTAGGGTGGTGTTCAATGTATTTAAGTGTAACGTTAGATCACTCAAAAATGCTAAATCACAAATCCAGTCTTTGGTGCTAAGTTCTCCAAAGTCTATTTTCTGATCTTTTAAAAAATGTCTATTTCGCTTCGTAACGCGAAAAGTCTCTGAAGTACGTTGCCTCTACTTAGCCATCTAATTTGAGAATGATACGGCAGATCTAAAAACTCAGAATTTATATATTTTAAAAATTCTTGAAACTGTCTATGACGAAGTGAATTCGACCTAATGGTATTCACAATTCGCACAACTGACATCACTGTATCCAAAGTTACCGATTTCGCACACAATGCCTCGCGATGATTAAAGCAATGTACATGTAGTAAACCGTCTGGGTTTATTCCTTTTGCTGCAAGAACACCTCGAAGTCTTCCTATAAATCCCGACGTATGACCCATCATGGATGGCGCTCCATCGGTTGCAACACAAATTAGTTTTTCCAATGGAAGATTAAAGTGTTCCATTGTCTTTAGCACAGCGTTAAGCACATTCTCACCTGTGATCCGGTCCTTTAACGATGCAAGATCTAGAAATTCTTCACTGATATTGAAATTTTCATAAACTCCTCTTAAGAAAACAGCTAACTGAGCCGTGTCTTTCCTGTCACTACACTCGTCTAGTGCTAATGAGTAGTACACCAACTGTCCAATTTTCGTTTTCAGCTGTTTCTCCAAATTGCAAGCAATTTCTGCAATTCGCTCGGTGACTGTTCGACGAGATAAACTAAGAGATTTAAAGGAATTCACTAAATCAGGGCAAATTTCTTCAGCAGCAGTTATCAAGCACTCCTTTATAAAGTCTCCTTCAGAGAGGGGTTTACAGGATTTGGCAATTTTGTTTGCAATTTTAAAACTGGCACGAACTATGTTTTGCCGGTCAACTATCGTCTTGCTAGTACTGTTACTTTTGGCTTGTAAATTTTCCTTAAGACGATCCAGCATTTTTTTCACGAGCCACACCTGTCAGCTTCTCTTCACCATATTCTTGCGCATGCGCATTTGTGAAATGCCTCCTAATGTTATAATGTGAAGGATATGATACTGTTGCACCACAAACCAAACAATGTGATTTTCCACCTTCGAAGACGGCGAAATACTTTTCTTCCCATACGGGATTAAATGTTGGCGTAAAACGTCCTGCACAGATTGTGAAAGGTACGTCACTGAACTGGTGTGTGTTTGCATCGTCCTCACCCAACACACACGCTCAAGGTCGTGAGCGTAGTCCCGCTCAATGTGTACCACTCCCCCAGGCCTGACCTAGCAGCAGTAACCATAACATAAAGAAATAAAGTCCACGATGCAGTTGATGAATTATGAAACATGTCCAGTATTTGAGAGGTAGAATTGGAACTGAAAAATTCAATGCAACAGCTGGGATTTGAAACCCTCCGCTTACAAGGTGGGTGCATCGGCTTGGTAAGCGGAGGTTCTATGGCTCAAATCCCAGCTGTGGCATTGAATTTTTCAGTTCCAATTCTACCTCTCAAATATTGCCCACACACTGCTTGATGTTTAAAAACACCAAAAGTAAGTTTCTTGGCATAAATAAATAATAATGTCCAGTACTATTTATATTTAAAAAACAAGCTAAGTGAAGTTGGTTTCAAAATATTTTTTATACTGTAATTGTTGTATTGTTTCATTGTCAATAGCTCAGATTGTATATAATACTAACTTGTATTTATAATTATGCAATATTTTAATTTTTAAAACTAACTTATGCATTGAAACGACAAAAGTTACTTAAAATATACCCTCAGGACTTAAAGGTGTGAGCAGTCTGGTGTAGCAGTAGGTGTTCTTTGTAGGAGTTGCTGTCTGAGCAACCAGTCTGCTAACTCTTTCCATCCAAAACTTAATGCCACCTCTCTGGCAGTTTTTCCTTGGTCATTTCTAATAGCCAAGAGTGCACCCACATCTGTAGCTCCCTTTAGAAGTAACTTGGCTTCCTCTTTATGACCCCTGAGGGCAGCATAATGCAGAGGTGTCCAGCAACTATCTGTCATAGCATTTCTTGATGCTCCATTGTCCAAGAGCACCTTTATCACCTCCAGCTTTAAAGGTAAATATTTAACCATATTAGAAAAGTTGGATATTACATGTTCCATGATTTCATGTGATTAACAAGAAAGCTCAGCACTTATATTTTATGCAATAATACCATGATATTAAATGGAATATTTTCTAATGTATGTTGGCAACCGGCATTATTAAAAAAGAATTTTATCCACTTCTCATATTCTCTAACATGTTAACTGTGTCTTATATTTGTCCATAGCCTTTTGTAGGCTGAAGCTAATACGTATATATTCTTTGTCCTGTTAATATTTCTTTGTCCTGTATGGGTTTCTATACCAGTCCTCCAATCCAATGAAACTTTGTTAAGTTGTTGTGCACATTCCAGTACAGATTTCTGAGATGGTCAAATCTTTATACTGTAAATTATTAAAAACTCAGCACCAATACATTATGTAGAAGAACATGAGTAGTTTCAACAAACTAGTGTATCTATTTGTATATATAGTGTTCCAAAAAAACATTGACACTGCTTAGTATATTGTGAAGGACGGCAAACTAATTGGTTTCCAAATAGGAATCCCTGTCCAGAAATGCACAGTTTGGATGCTGTAATGTATTCAAGTGTGAGATGGGTGTACGTTCACATTTTGTCAATAAATCCTATATCGAGCTGTCTACATTACAAATGGGCTTCAAACTGTGTTCCTCCTACATCATTACAGAGCCTATATTGGTGGTGGTGAGCCTCAAATACATGAGCCAATAAGTGCGTTTGTCTTTAAAGATTTTCAATCGCTTTGTGAACTCAAGCCATAAGTCCCTCCGCTGATGTTATAAGAATGCCATACACCACACTGTTCATACAACTTAACAGAAAATAATCAAGAGGGGTCAGATCTAGCGAGGGTACTGGCCATGGAACAGGTCCACCTCTGCCAATCCATTGATTTGGATATGTGATGTTGAGGTGATTCTACACATTTACATTTATTACTACACTATAGGAGATGATCACCACCTTTGCTCCGTTTTGGCCCAGATTTACTTTCCTGGGGTTGATCTTGGGTGGAAAGTTTAGTTGGTCATCGCATATATTACAGTTATGAGCATGATGTGACCACTCCCTGAGTATCTTGCGGGTACTAATTCGCATACCGTGGGGAGCGGATTGGACAATTGTGAATATATCACATACTGGTCTGATCCAAACTAGTCTATGGGTGTACTGTCTATTCATCAGCACAACCATCTGTGCTGAGAAGATTAGACGAAGTCCATAACAGAGGCATACGCATGGCAATAGGAGCTTTTTCAACAAGCCCAGTCGTGAGCTTGAACCTCCTCTGAAATATTGGTGTGAGATTCTCTTAGCAAATTATGGTTGTGTGTTTAGATATATGCCTAAGCACCCAACATTCACTTCTTTCTTCACCACTATGCTAAGAGAACAATATAGTAAAAGCACACTTAGTCTTAAGCCACTGGGTTTTCGTTTCCAGGAGCTTCTAAGGAAGCTTGCAATTGAAATGTCAAATGTGTTTCTCAAGGTAAGAAGCTCTATCCCCCTTGGTTACCTGGTACGCCCCATGTAGATCTTGGGATGACCATACATCAGAAGTCCACGATGCCTATTTAAGTATCTGCACTTGCTTTTTAGAACTTTTATCAGGCTACACTGGCTGATGTTTTATCTATACTGATGGATCAAAGAGCACCAGAAGTGTTGGATGTGCTTAATTTTATGGAACCAAACCTCATAACATTCAGTTTTCATAATAGCGCTTCCATTATACTGCAGAGTGGTGTACAATATACTGAGTCATTTTATATGTGCACCGTCGTAAATTAGGTAACTGCCTGATTTTAAATGATTCTCTTAGTGCACTTCAGAGTCTTCATGAGCTGTACTACTCCCATCCTATTGTCCAACATATCCAGAATACACTGCATGTTTTACATGCTTCTGTATGGATTCCTGTACATGGATTCCTGATCACATAGGTTTGCTGGGGAATGAACTGGTGGATTTGGCAGCAAAGGCAGCATCTCTCGTGTTACTTTGGAAGAATTTAGGCTTGAAGTGCAGAGAGCAGTGCTATCATGCTGGCACAAAGAGTGGTCAGCTCTCTGCAGTAATAAGCTCAGAGAAGTGAAAGAACTTCTGATAACCTGGGTAACTTCCTCTCACATATCTCGTGATGAAGAGGTTAACTTGGCTTGGTTGCAAATTGGCCACTGCAATTTTTTGCATGGTTACCGTTTTAAACAGGACCGTGCTCCTCTTTATCCGCTGTGCAAAAACCTTTTGTCAGTCTGTCACATGCCGCTAGAGTGTTTCTCTCTAGAGCACCTTCAAGACTCTTTGCAGCTGCTTGCAGACTTGCAGAGATTTTGGCAGATGAGAAACAAGCGGTGGAAAGAGTCTTTATGTTCTCAGCGGAGAGTAACATGAGTTTGAGGATTTGAAACTTTAGATACCAAGTTTTTATACTGTTTTGATATCTTTAACACTATGTTCTTATTTTGGATTTTGCCACTCTGTTTTATCTATATATATAAAAATGTTATGTTGGTTTGTGTATGCTTCAAAAACTCAAAAAGTTCTGCATTGATTTAGCTCAAATTTTGACACAATATACAACTCAAAGATTGTTTTATCTATTTCTTGCATCAGTAACATATCTGCGACCACAAGAAAACAGCTAAAAAGTATTTGTACGATGCAGATGAGGGGAACCAGTCAACAGTCAACCTGGTATTTTCAGAGAAAATACAATTGGCAGACTTTATACAATTAATCCTAATCAAGCTGAATGTTTGTATCTTTGCATGCTGTTGGTTAATCTGCCTGGTCGTAGATTTTTCCAGGAATTGAAAATTGTTGACGGGTCACACATGGCACTTTTTGCAGTGTGTGTCAAGCTCTGAACTTATTAGAAAGTAACCAACAATGGGATATTTGTATTAATGACACGTGCAACACTGCACATCCAAACCAAATTCATGCATTATTCACAATTGAATCACCAGTTTGAAGAAGGGAATAATTCCAAAAACAGGTTTTTTGGGAAATAGAAAAAAACTTCCTAGTGTGTTTATTTGTAGTTCAACGTAATTTTACCTTATGTAAGAAAATGTTTATCTCTTTATTGGGAAAGAGGTTGGTATGCTAGCAATTACTTTAATTTACTTCAAACCCAGTAATTAGGACTATAAATAATAGGATTTAATTCCTTCTTAAAACTGTTAACATTTTTACTATCATGAAAGAAAAATAAGTATAAAAAATTACACATATTTGAAATTGGAAGTACTTTTACACTAGTTTAAATGAACATACATGAATAGCATTACAAACAGAAATTATCAAGAACATATATTTATAATAATATCTATACAATATGTTGCATTATGTTTTCACAAAATGCACTCTTCAACCCACCTCTTCACTTTGTGTTTCTGAATCTTCTATTAGCCATGTCAAAACTTCTTCATAAAACACTTTCTTGTTATGAAGAATATATGCACTGATTTTTCTGATGTCATCCGTTTTCAACCGGGCAATAGGAATTTTACTGTTGTCAGATTTGGATGTTGGTAGTTCAGGATGCATTCCTGTTTTCAGAAGCAGGAAACTTCCTTTCACTAATCCATCTATGTATTCTGAGGTTATTACATATCCTTTAGGTTATCACATATTCAAAGTGTCTGTATTTTGAAACTTGAAACTTATTTACAGACTTGCTTATACACTTTGTGATTCTTTTATAAAACTGTGACACCATCCTTTGAAGTCAAGCCCATCATCTGAAGTAAACTTTGATACTAAGCATCCAGATCTTTTAGAAGTTATAATCATTTCCTCATACTCATCAGGAGTATAAATCCTGTCCTTTCTTCTGATCTTCCGTTTGGCTACTCCAAAGTTGCACTCATACTCTAAAAATGAGTGGCCACGCATAGGGAAATACTGATAGATTTTCTTGAAGCAGCCTGTCAAAACCAGAGAAAGTAAAAATCTCACAATTGTGTTGTTCCTGTTTAGACCTCTGCAGACATCACTGAACACAAAGCTCTGTGATAGCTGGGTCCATCTTCTGAATACTCATTCACAGGAAGCTGCAAACCTCATCTGGTCCTCACTTTGCCTCTCCTTTAAGGCAGATGTAGAACTCGACGGAATTTGTTTTTATGTCATACACACAAAATACGTACATCCAAAGTTTTCTTAAGTAGAACATGTCTTGAACTGGCATTTTTGGAAGTGGAAGGTTTTGCATGAAATCAAATACAATTACTCCCACTCTTATCATTTTCCTTGCATTGGCTTATCACTTCCTGTTGTTTCTTGTAAAACTTTTTAACTCGGCGTATGTGTATAATTTTTTTCTGCCACTGCTGCGCGTTTAGCATTTTCCTTTAAGATGGGGGACCTGATTTTCATTTCGAGTTCCTCGCAAGTTGAGCAAACATCAATCTGGGGCCTTCCAAATCTGTATCCATGATTTTCATTATAATATTGATGATAGAAATTGTACTTAACAATATTAGCAAGGTCAGGATGCTTGTCATCACAGAATAGTTCATGCATTATTTTAACATTAAGATCTGCTCAGATGCTTGACTGTTTTACAGCAATAATATGATTCCTTAAGTGGAAATAGCCGAATACGTTCAATTTTGTTAACTGTTTCTTGGGACAGGGCTCTTGCAGGGTTATGATGCTTCCCGTGCAAATCTATAGGTGATTTTCCAGCAGAAATTAGTGATGTTAGCCTAAAGAGAGCTTTATTTTTTATTGCATAAAGGACTGAGAAAGTTGTTTTAAATAGCCTTACTCTCTCATTGTCCACTAGTACAAAATATGTGAAACTGCTGTCTCTGCGTCTTGGTGTTTCAGTCTGGCTACATCATAACATTGTATCAATCCCATCAGAAATGTGTGTTCCTCATTTTTTGGCCGTCCAGAATAAACTATATCTAAAAATGACCACCTCACTTCTGTTGAAAACTTACGAGTACATTTCTCTTTGCACGAACAATGTAGCTGTGAATTAGATTTGGCTGGGACAGTTTTTCCTGTTGCAGTACTAACGTATTCCTTGCCGAGAAGTTGACCTCTTTTCCAAACTTCATTTTTATACACATGCGTGTTTTTACCTCCCTTCTTTCTGTTTAAATTTCTGACATTTGCACAATTTTCATCACTGGAACTAGACTTTTTCGAACAGCCTCACTTATGGGTGTTTCTCACAAGAATGGTGCAGTAATACACTTCTCATTATTGTAACAGCGGTGAAACTGTGCTTTCATACTCTTAGTATTTGGTGCCATCTATGGACAGAGAGATTAGGCTGAAGAAGGAAATGAATCCGGGAGTTGTTTCCTTGTTCAAACTAACAAATATTACTCAGGCTTATAACGTCGTTGTTATTTGGTTTTCGTTTCCTTCTTTCTCCTGACACATGGCTCTAGGTGCATAGATGTGATTTTTAACAGAAACTCATTTTTCAAATTAGGTGCTTATTCCCTTCTTCAAACTGGTGATTCAATTATATTGACCTCTTGCTTCCCTTCATCTCCCACAGAGTTATGGGAAAGGTATCGATCGCATATGGCCGAGGATATTTTGCATAGAGTACATCTAGAAAATGGCAATGTGGCCATGGAATTTACAGAAGTTATTTACAACGAAACATTGATAAATATTGAAGATAAGTGCTTAACTATTGCAAGTAAAGCTTTTATTCAATTGGGAAAGCCAGCACCCAACCAAGCTGCAACTGCTTCATTTGATGTAGATTTGCATTGTGAACAAAGTTACAACACCAGTGATTTCCAGTCATATGTCCAATCAAACATTCCCAAATTAGGGGTAGTAAGGGGTAGTGATGTGCCTCCTATGGCCTCTCCTACCCAATTTCCATCCTCATCCTGCCTGTGGTGCACCCTGCTTTTAACAAATGAGGCTCTGGGGACCGAATCACAGCGGTATAACTGTTTCATCTAAAATGGAGGAAACGTCATTTACATATGTGCTGGCCTATCACAGCACAACAGCGTCCCTCAGAGACACATGAGGGGAAGGTCGGTGGATCTAAATACCACCTATTTAGTCCTCCCGGCTAGGTCCGATGGACCCGTTGACCAACGATAGGTGTGGTCCCCCTTGCAAAATGGGGGTTTAAGTCGGGTGATGTAACTGCCACATTGTAAAACTGGTGCCCGTTAAGAAAACAGTTACATGAAAGCCACATACATGAATATGAGTCCTAAAGGAATAGGTATCTCAGCCTCACCAATATGTGTCCTGTGTAACGATCCAGCAGAAATGAACGAAGACCACTTGAAGACCTGTGAAGCATTAAAATCAGAAGACACTACAGTTCAAAAGTATTGGAAAGCACGAATGCTAATGGCTTCATTGCCAGATGCAAGGCACTAGAAAACAACAACAACAACATTCCCAAATTAATGCGTGAACAGAAGGGCATGTATGATCACGTAATGCAAATGATAAATGACAGAGTTGGGGGGACTTTCTTCTTGGATGCGCCAGGAGAAACTGGGAAAACATTTCTTATCAGATTGATTCTGGAAACAGTTCGATCAAAGAATGACATAACCTTAGCTCTCGCATCATCTGGAATAGCTGGGACATAGTTACCAGGTGGAAGGACTGCTCATTTACTTCTGAAGTTACCATTGAACATACAAACCATCGTGACTCCCATGTGCAATATTTCCAAAGCATCTGGTATGGGAAATGTAATACAAAAATGAAAAGTCAGATTTAGGTGCGGATTGCTTCTCAGGTGGACAATAGTATGTTGCATGTTCCTGTGTCGGCAAACCAGATAGCCTTTATATCCATGCAAACAATGGAAATACAAAAAATATTGTATACCCACAAGTATGGCAAAATTAAACTTTTTTGAAACATATGCTTTTTTGATGTTCTTAATTTCTCATCCATACAACCATAATGTGCCACAGTGATGCGTGGTAGGGTACAGCTAGTACCTATATAAAAATGTTATATTGGTTTGTGTATGCTTCAAAAATTCGAAAAGTTCTGCATCGATTTAGCTCAAATTTTGACACGACATATAACCCACTTCAAAGATTGTTTTTATCTATTTCTTGCATCAGTAACATACCTGATGGGCCAGGAGGAACAGGGAGAACATTTCTTATCAGATTGATTCTGGAAATAGTTTGATCAAAGAATGACATAACCTTAGCTCTTGCATCATCTGGAATAGCTGGGACATAGTTACCAGGTGGAAGGACTGCTCATTTACTTCTGAAGTTACCATTGAACATACAAACCATCGTGACTCCCACGTGCAATATTTTCAAAGTGTCTGGTATGGGAAATGTATTACAAAAATATAGCCATTGTTTGGGATGGATGCATGATGGTACATAAAAAAATCGCTTGAAGCTATGGATAGATCGTTAAAAGATTTGTGTGGAAAGAATCAACCATTTGGGAATGCATTGATATTGCTCGCAGGAGATTGCCTGTAATTTCTCGATCGACACCAGCGGACAAAATAAATGCATAAAATATTCAACATTGTGGCGACACGTAGGTACATACAGTTGACTACAAATATGCTTGTCCAGCTTCAAAATAATAAATCACCCGATTTATTCTCATGACAGTTACTAGACAATGGAAATGGACAGCTGCCAATAGATGAGAAAAGACAAATATCATTTCCTAATAATTTTTGTAATTTAGTAACATCGAAAGAAGAACTTATCAAAAAAGTATTTTCTAATATTTAAATTAATTGTAGGAATCATGACTGGATCAGTGAATGAGCTCTCCTTACCGTGAAGAATAAAGATGTTTATCAACTTAATAATTTTATACAATCCAGCATTTAAAGTGAGGAAATTATATATAAATCGATAGACACTGTTGTGGAATCAGATGAAGTAGTTAATTACTCATCTGAGCTTTTCAACTCTCTTGTTCTGCCAGGAATGCCACCATACACATTAAAATTGAAAATAGGTGTGCCAATTATGTTTTGTAGTGTTAATCAGCCAAAACTCTGTAACGTCATGAGGCTCGCAGTTAAGAAACTGAAGGACAACGTAGTGGAAGCAACGATATTAACTGGGGCTTTCATAGGCAAAGATGTCCTCATTCCTCGAATTTCCATGATCCCAACCAATACACCATTTAAATTTAAAAGATTACAATTCCCAATTCGATTGGCATTTGCAATCACAATCAATAAAGCTCAAAATCAATCTTTAGAATTCTGTGGCATAGATTTAGGTGCGGATTGCTTCTCACATGGACAATTGTAGGTTATGTGTTCCGGTATCGGCAAACCAGATAGCCTTTATATCTACACAAACAATGGAAAAACAAAAACTATTGTATACCCACAAGTATTATAAAAATAAACTTTCTGAAACATATGTTTTGTTTTGTTCCTCATTTCTCATCCATGCAACCATAATTTGCCACAGCAAAGCATGGTAGGATACAGCTAGTATATTTATATATATTTATTTTCCTTTTTACCAGTAATTTTATTTTTTATTGAAGTTTATATCTGGTGTTTGCTATGAAATGCTTTTTAAGTGCACTAATGACCATGCAGCTGAGTACCCTTAAACCTACACTGCCGCTACCGCCACCACCACCATCACCACCACCACCACCACAGCTATAGCCACAGCCACCGCCACCTCCACCACTACAACCTCCTCCTCCACCTCCTCCTACTCCTCCTCCTCCTTCTTCTTCTTCTTATTTGAGCAACATTTCACCCATTTAATTCATTCATCTGATATCACCAAGCAATATCCAGGTTAAAGGACGTTAAACTTAAATATATATATATATATTATGTTGTTATATATATAACAACTTAATCACAGTGACAGGATGAAGAAATATTGGAAAGATAGAAAGGAAAAAGAAAAGAAGTGAATATAAATGCAGTGGGTTGCTTAACGTGGTCTATAGGTGGCCTGAAATGATTGTAAAAAACACACTCATAAACACTAAATGCTGTGCACATCAGCCTGATATCAGGTCAAGACCTGCCCCCTGACGGCTGCATCCTTCACCTCTACCCATGACAGACATCATGAGTAGGGTGCAGTAATAGAGGATAGGATGTCGTTGGCACACCAAGTTCCTCCAGGGTAGTGAATCTAACATTCATGTAATGAACTCTAATTAGGATTATTGTATGGATTAGTCTTCATATACAATTATTTTGACTTCGGAGAATTCATTTACCAAAATAAGGGAGAAAGATAATTTAATTATGAGGCAAACAATCACAAATCTCCACCAATTTTATGTGACTGTAGGTGACTAAAAGCTGAATGCCAGCAACTTACCTGTCCATTACCAGCAGCCCAATGAAGTGCTGTTTGGTTATGTTTATCTCTAGCATCAACCATAGCTCCTGCATGTATCAAAGCCGCAGTTAGGTTTGCCTTGCCACGTACTGCACTCCAGTGAAGAGCAGTGGGATTGAGGAAGGGATCCTTAGGTGGTCTTATCATTGGATTTGCACCCAGTAAGAGCATAAGCCGTGTGACAAATTCAGCATCAGATTTCGCTGACTCCACCAACAGTGTCGGATTCTGAAGCCAAGTTGTGGAAGACATAGATGTGTGGTTCTGTTGGAGGATATTTGGAACATGTGTTGATTCACCGCACAGAAAATCCTGAAAACATTTGTCTCATAATTATGAACTCATTATCTTTAACATTTTATTGCATTAGGAAATACAACAGAATAGTCTGGTATGATACCCTTATGTACTTTATTAAACTGTCCATGGTATTCAACATTTCTTGCATAATATTTAAATAAATATTAAAAGTTAGCAACTTTTTTGTTCTTTGTTCTAAAATATAATAATGCCTATAATATAAACGCCTTTAAAATAAATTTAAAAGTCTCATGAACAAAAAAGCTGAAACATTTGTGTAATTTTCAAACGTCTAAAAACGAGAAATTTGGGAACATTTATGAAAGAAGAATATACAATATAATTTGTTCCATCCATATATTAAAAAGCTGATGTGTTGCACTCACATGACTTTCTCTACTCTTGTACTAACCATTCTTACAAATTCTTATTCCTATATCTTCTTTGTGTTAGTTGACATAAACATTTGTACAAATTATCTTATTGCTTATTTCCTTGTAGGTGCAAGGGGAATATAAGAATACAGTAGGCTTTGTGCGATAGTCAAATCTTTTAAAGCTTTGAGATTCCGTTCACTTTGCACACTTAACATATAAAAAAATGAACAACGATGTTCCATTTCACTAAAGCTTAAAGTTTTCTGAAACTGACACAAATAACAAGGAATATCTCCGAAATGGTTCACTCTATAAAAAAATTTATTTAGACATAAATTGTGTGTTTTGGCAAGTTCTATATTTTTTGTACAGTAAAATTTTGTGTATCTCTATTGGTTTGCCAGTTATGCAAAAGTCATCCAGAGTAAATACGACTACAGGGGCTAGATATGCATTTCATTTTTCATAAAAATATCTCAAACATGTGACATTTTAATCAAATCGTTAGAGCCATTTTCAAGAAAATAACAATTTTCGAAAAATTTTCCATGTAAAGGGTAGTTAAGGGTGGGGTTATTTTCTTCAAAATCTTTGTGTTTCATCCTTGAGACATTAAGCTTAAATACCAACTTTGGTTTTTAACTGACTTTCCGTTTTTGAGTTATGCTGTCCACAGACAGACACACAGACTGACACACACACACACACACACACACACCTTTTTCAAAAATGCTTTTTTTGGATTCAGGGGTCTCAAAACATATAATTCCGGTGAAATCTGACATCAAATTTTTGGGTGGAATACAATACTTCCCCTACTTACCAGTAGAGAAAGTAAAAATGAATCTGTATTTTCACTAAATGAATAGTAGAATTTTTAAAAGTAAATACAAATACTAACCAACAAAATATTGCATACATTCTCTTTCTGTTCTCCAAAAGTAATGTAGAAGAAAATCTACCTTGGTGTTATTCAGGTCCTGTATCAACTTGATTCTTGCTTGCTTTGCTTGGTAACTTCTTCCAACAGGAGTTACAGTGAGCTGTGTGCTGTTAGCAACAGCAGCACCAAGAATCCATGCCCCATCAATAACTGGGCCAGTAGGAAACCACTAGCCAAAGAAAAGTAAATAATATGTAGTTTTGTTCTATAATTATTATTTAACTTATTAATGATGGTGGTGGCGGTGGTGGTGATGATGGCGGTGGCAGTTGCAGTGGTGGTGGTGATGATGGTGATGATGATGATGACGACAATGACGATGACGATGATGATGATGGTGGTGGTGGTGGTGGTAGTGATGATGATGATGATTATGATGATGATGATAGTTTATTGATCCAGTTTATCAATTTGTACATTTGTACACATCATTTCTTAAGAGATACAAATTAGTACATTTTTACAGTAAGTATACATGTAGTACATTTTACATAATTTACAATTCCTCTAAGCTGTATATGCATTTACTCAATGGATATTCTTTAATTTGATTTTAAATTTTGATTTTGAGAAATCAGTCAAAGTTTTAATCTCATTAGTTAATTTATTATATAATTTGATCCTTCTGACCCTAATATCCTTTTCACTGGTGCATGTGCTAATATTATACCTAGAAACATGATATGAGCTTCTTCCAAGTTGTCCACTAATACGTATGTGCACTGATTCTGTTTGATCATATTTTATGGAGAAGGTAGAGACAGAAATATTGAAGAAATTATTTTCATCACAATAATTTTGATATTAAAGCCATGAAATATTAAATAAGAAGGCATCACTCCCAGCATACAATCAAGAAATAGTCTCCATCCTACTCAGGCCTGACAAATTGGTTAAAGGTTAACTGACCACTCTCACATAAAATCTCTTATTGACCTTGAATGGTGGAGTGTGGAGAAAGAATAGCAGTAAGCTGACCTTAAAACAGGTTGCCAGATCTGAATGTAAAGCTTGATAGCTGTATGAGAGTGCCTCCAACCAACATATGCAGAAAATTATCACCAGTAGAATTCATGATAGCAAAGTTCAAAAAAGGAGTATTAATGGATTTTGATTTAATGACTTATTTTTCAGAGTATTTTTAGATACATCTAATACTATTGTGTAGTAACCCAAAGATAATAGAAACATTGAAAATTCAGAAAAAGAATGTTAGAATATTGACAACTTGTGCAAAACCACAGAACCAAGGTAAGTAGAGTAGAAAGAAGGTAGGTCACTCCGGCACAGTTGATGCTATTGGTTACAAGCAACATACATCACAAATAGGGTGAAGTGCATGCACAGTTCAGATACCAATTGAACGTGAATGCTTTAAACCCATTTTAACATATTCAATTTAAAGCATGCACTGACAGATCCTTTGTGTAAACAGTTAAACAGTAATTAAAGAAGTTTGGCAAAATGCAATGATATATGGTATAAAAGATACCTTAACTGAAAACACCCTGGAAACTTTCACCAACACATTCTACTTATTCCTCCTCCAAAACTACAATCAAAATAAGAAGTAACAAATTATTGTTTGATCTTAAAAGTAGACTTACAATTGGTAATGTTGCACAAGAAGTAGCTGACACCCACCGTTGACATTTCCTCATGTTTCTTTTTGCCATGGTCACAGCTTTTAATTTATTATTTAAATGCTGTATCCTAATGAAAGTGTGGATCCAGATGTATAGGAAAATAATTATTTTGTCCAATTCAGGAAATTTCGAGAAAATCATGGTGGTAAGTGCTTTCATCAGTCCAGCACATTTTGAAACATTAAAGTCATGTAATTCCACAAATATAACTTCAAATTCCTTCACGTTTTAGCACCACTGTTCAGTTGAACAAATAAGTCCCCCCTTAGAAATAACCATAATCCAGTCCTGAAGTACTTGTTTTGACAAATTACAGTACTGCCTTTGCTTCCCAAAGTACCTGCAAGATACTTTATAGCATCTATGTTAAAATCTTTAGTTTCAGTATGGTGAATCACGTAAAGATATCACTTAAAATATTGTTCTGTACGAGGATCTGAACCACAGTCCCTCCACTCACCAGGCAGTTGCTCTAACCACTATTGTGTCAACCTGCCAGAATGACACCGAATTCTCCAACTGATTCATATTTCTCCTTGTAAACCACAAAGGCAGTCTCACATCAGAGACAGTTACCCCAATGACGACTCACTATCGTAAGTGCTGTATGTCCCGAGATTAAATAACCTTTAGGTGGTAATTATTATTTATTTATGCCATCATACTTACTGTTGGTATTTTTAAACACAGAAGTCATGTGTGGGCAATGTTTGAGATGAAGAATCGAAACCGACAAATTCAATGCCACAACCCAGATCTGAACCACAGGCCATCCACTTACCAGGCAGGTGCTCTAACCACTGTATGACAACCCAAGAATGACACCAAATTCTGCAGCCAAAATCACAAAGGCAATCTCACAGATCCCGGCTGTGGCATTGAATTTTTAGTTCAGATGTTACTTCTCAAACATTGCCCACACACGGATGTGTGTTTGAAAACACCAACATAAGTTTGTTGGCATAAATAAATAATAATTATTCTGTGATTCATCAAAATAAATGTGTAGGTGTGGCTGTACTGAAATTCAGGTATAATATGAACAAAATGCTTTCTTTCACATTCTGGAAATAAGGACAATATTGTCTTTCCCATTTTAAACAAAAGAATCACTTTCCCATGCTGGAATAACATTGGAATCATACATTTTGATGATATTCCAATAATAAATAATTTGCAATAAGATTGCATTATTTTACAACCTCAAATATGAATTTTCTGTAGTTTTGACCACTGTGGTCTTCTATAAAAACTTACATCTATAACTAAAATTATTCATAGCTGTATAAAGTATGAAAATATGTTTAGCGTATATTTTAATGATAAAAACCTGATGTGCTACATACATATGACTTTTTCTCTACTCATTCTTGTACAAATATTCTTCCATTTACTTCATGTTAACAGAGATAAACTTTAATTGCACTTTTTAAAGAGGCAAAAGGATAGTCAAACCTCTTCCTCCTCCTACTCCCCCCCCCCCTTCTCTCTCTCTCTCTCTCTCTCTCTCTCTCTCCATTTCAAATATATGGGTATTTTCAAAAATAATAGCTGTCATAATTGTGTTACCCCATTTTCCTCTGCGTTGTATTTTCATATTGGTGAAACAGAGTGGCCACCCAGTTATTTTTTAGAACAGCTCAGGCAATAAAATATTGTCTTATTAGGGAAAGAAGATCATTCTCACATTCTGTCTTCATTTATGAAATTATTAAAATGCTTTTTAGTAAGGGCTGCATGGCAATTATAACCTAAATCTTGAAGAAAGTGAAATAAGTATGTTGGAACCTCTTAACAAAATAACAATTGGACGATTATGTGGCACAGTTTGCTGCTCCTTTTTCCTACGCAACATTTGATTTTCTGTTTTATGAAATATTATGAAATGAAAGCTTTGTTTCCAATTAAAACACCTATGTTGACTATTTCATATCAGAAAGCAAGGTAAGCAGGGTGGAGATAGGCAGATAGTGCAATGGAATTTGAATTATAATGTAAAATATGAGCAGCATGTGTGAATATCAGTACTACCTGCCCGCCATGGCTACCGTGGCACGGTCACCCTCCTAATGATGTAATCAGCAAACAGCTCTAGGAAGAGTGATTATGCGGGAAGCATCTAAGTATAAGAAGGAAAAGCCCCAAGTTAATCTTTGGCAACAAAAAGCACTCGTGGTGGCATGGCATGGAACTAAACTAAGAGAAATCATACTTGCAAATGCTCATGTCGGTAGCTCCTATAACTGTATTTTACATACCTGCCTAGCTGTCAGCTGATCATATGTCCTAATGCCATATTGTTACCGATGACACATAAAGTTTAATATGTGACTGTCTATAGTTGTGATTACAGTGTTTAAGGTTGCTGCATATTAAAGCTCATGTGAATTAACTTTTATTTGCTTTAATAAATGTGACGCACTTAAGAACTGTAATCACAACTATCGAAGCTCATGCATTAAACTTTGCGTATCTTTGGTAGCGATATGGCATTAGGACATACATATACTCTGTTCATCTAGAGATTAGAGGAGAAGTAAACAAAGCCACGTGCGTTTTGACCACAGCGCGCCCTCTTGACGCTTTCGCCATGTAAATAGTCCCTTGAAGAAACACTCTTACTGAGGTCTGAAATGTCACTTAATGTTTGCTAAAGCATGAACTAAGTGTACTAAGCATAGTTAAAGTGTAAGAATACGCAGTTAAGTGAATCTGTAACCAGCCTAATTCATTCTGCGCGCGCATTATTCAGTATGACAGTAACATGGCGGAACAAGTGAGTGCTGTAAAACATAAGCGCGGCAAAGCGTTGCGAAGTTGTGAAAAGACAATAATATTGAACGTGTTTAACAAGTTCTGCGAGAAATATCCCGAACTTGCTATCGAAGACGTGATGAAATTAACATCCGAGTTTACCGGTGTGTCAGTTGCAAGTATTTACAGCACACGCAAAGAAAAGTCGTCAGATGGTGAAGATCCCAGCAAAAGGCGACCACGTGCCAGATAAATGGTGGATGTAGTTTGCGACGAATTTGTGAGTGTGAGATCTGCAATCCGTCGAAAAGTTTGGCAGTCAATGAATCCCCACCTTAAACAAAGTGTCGTTGGCAGTTAACTCTGATCCCCATCTTCCAGATTTAAAACTAACCTCCCTCCACAAGCTGCTTCTGGAGATTGGTTTCGAGATTGTGAACAGGAAATGAAAAAGTGTTATTGTGGACAGAGATGACGTAAGTAGCAGTTAATTTCCATGTGCTACATGTTATTTAAATCAAGTAAATATATCCTTTTAGTAGTGTAAAATGCATATTATAACTACGCGTAGCGGTAGGTAACTGTGTTGCGTCATTGTGAAAGCACGTGGCCGCGGAGTGATACAAACCGGTGCTTTGTTTATATCTCCTTTAATCTCTTGATGAACAGAGTATATATCAGTCATGACTGACAGCTAGGCAGGCATAAAAACACAGCTGTCTATTTTTACTTTCTCTACCATGTTTAGTAAAGCGGAGGAAGTATTGTATTCCACCCAAAAATTTGATGTTGAGATTTTACCGGAAATATATGTTCTGAGGCACCCTGAATAAAATAAAAGCATTTTTAGAAAAAGCTCTGTGTGTGTGTGCGTGCGTGTGTGCATGCGTGCGTGCGTTCATGCATGTGTGTGTGTGTGTGTGTCTGTCTGTCTGTCTGGTCAGTCTGTGGACAGCATAACTCAAAAATGAAAAGTCAGTTAAGAACCAAAGTTGGTATTTAAATTTAATTTATTTCAAGGATGCAACACAAAGATTTTGAAGAAACTTGCTCCATCCTAAACTACCCTTTACATGGAAAATTTTGATTTTCTTGAAAATGACTGGAACAATTTTGATTAAAATGGCTTATGTTTCAGATATTTTTATGACAAATGAAATGCATATCTTGAATTTTCTGGCTATAGCCCCAGTAGTCATATTTACGCTGGATGACTTTTGCATAACTGGTAAACTGTAAGAGATAGACCAAATCTTACTATACAAAAAATGTTGTTAGCTAATGCTGGATTTCTGACAATGAAGTCATTAATCCTCTTGCTCTCCAATAAGAGCAATAGCAGTAATAGTAACCACTTTTTAGAGAGCACCATATTTTTATGTTTTGGCGGTCACATCGCTCTCTCACAACCCCCAGAATGTCTGGAGGACCACACCCGTCGTTGGTTTACGGGTCGCACCGACCTGACCGGGAGAGTTATCAAAATAAATTCACCAACCATCTCCTCTGATCACCAATCAGAGGACGTATTACATGCCATGACAGGTCAGCATGTTAGGGGTTAAGATTTTATAGAGAAATGGAGAGGTTGGAAAAATAAAGACTCCCTAGACCTCGGGAACCCTAATAGCATTGGGGTCGGAAGAGAACAAGAGATGACCAAGGTAAGGTCAGATAGAAAAGTTACAGTGAGGAGCAAAACACCAGTAAGTGGAAGTAATGTTCTGTTCAGCTTGGGTACCTTGTGGTCGCTATTCACATATCCCCTAGACGGAGACCCCTGAGTTAATACAAAAATTGTAGATCTTGCTAAAACACAATTTAGGTCTAATTTTTTTCTTTTTTTTTTTTTTTTTTTTTGTAGAGTGAACCATTTTGGAGATATTACTTGTTATTTGTTAAATTATAATGGTAAACCACTCAAAGCAGTTGATGATGCCAAATACTTAGGCATCACTTTCGACAGAAAGCTAAGTTGGAAAAAACATATAACAAACATCTCAGAAAAGGTTGAAAAGAAACTGCAAATCCTGAAAAGGTTAGCTGGTGCTAAATGGGGCTGCTCAAGGAGAGTCCTTAACACAACATACAAAATGTACGTTAAACCAAACCTCTTGTACTGTTCTGAAGCTTTAATAACAGCAGCAAATACTAACATCAATAAACTTGAACAAATACAAAATCAGGCTCTTCGTCTAATCAGGAGCAGTTAAATCCACACCTATTGATGCCATGCTTGCCTTAACACGGACCCCATCAATAACAATAAAACTAGAAGATCAAGCATTGCTCCAACACGAGAAAATGTTACGACTGCCAAACTCTAAATGGACAGAAGAGAACCTCCCCCCTTCAATCCTTAAAACTCATAGTAGTTTCCTAGAAAAGGTAACACAGATTAAATCCAAATTGAACATTCCTAACACCAGAGAAAATCTACTTATAAGAGAAAATCCATTGGAATTATTGCAACCTACCTTCAGTTTGGAATTAATAGAGGAAATAAGTAAATCAGACACACCAAAAGATATACAAAAACTTCTAGCACTGGAAACAATCAATACTAGATATCCCACAGAAGAATGGCTGCACATATATACTGATGGATCCTCCATGGAAAACCTTACAAGAGCTGGAGTTACATGTTCACATTTTTCCGTTTATCATTCTGTTGGCAGAGACACAACAAATTATGATGGAGAAATAGAGGCTTTACACATAGCTCTCCAACAATTATTAAATCTTCCCTTAAATAAATTTAACAAGGCAGTAATTCTTTCAGATTCTAAAGCTGCAATTCAGGGAATATATTCAAATACTACAAAGAAGTCAACAAAAATTAGAGAACGCTACAAAATATTAACACAACTCCGAAAAGTTAATAAGACTGTTCATCTCCAATCGATTCCAGCACACTGTGGAGTCATGGGGAATGAAGCTGCAGACTCACTTGCAAAGAAAGGCACAACAATAAAACAAAAGTCTAAATTCAATTTCTCATATTCCTCAATAAAACGCTTGATCATTAAAAAATTTTCTCATTCATACCTACAAGAAATAGAAACAAATGCCAAAGATAAAAAATGGATTACACTACTTTCCAACCCAGATATAATCCCCCAGAGACCAAGGAAAACAGCGGTTGCAGCCTTCCGACTATTGACAAATCACGACTGCTTAGCAAGTCATCTCTACAGAATAGGTATCTCAGCCTCACCAATATGTGTCCCATGTAACGGTCCAGCAGAAATGAGCAAACACCACTTGAAGACCTGTGAAGCATTAAGATTAGAAGAAACTACAGTTCAAAAGTATTGGAAAGCACGAATGCTAATGGCTTCATTGCCAGATGCAAGGCACTAGAAAACAACAACAACTTGTTATTTGTGCAAGTTACGGAGAACTTATAATTTTGTCAAATGGAACATCGTTGTTCATTTTTTTATATATTTTACTGTGCAAGGAGAATGTAACTTGAAAGCTTTAAGAGGTTTGACTATTGCTCAAAGTCTACTTTATTCCCATATTCCCTTTGCATCAACAAGGAAATAAACAATAAGATAATTTCTAAAAATGTTTATCTGAACTAACATAAAGAAGATATACAAATAAGAGTTTGTAAGAATGGTTAGTACAAGAGTAGAGAAAGTCATGTGATTGCAACACCTCAGATATTTTATAATTCCTTTTTATTGAAATTGTCCAGCAGTCTGTACATCAATAGCTTTTATGAAATATTAATGGGTTCTGTTATCATTGCAGGTTCAAGTGACTAGTCTTTTTAATAGCAATAACAAAATATGTTTCTTCTTCAGTTCTGAGGCTTCCAATAATTACTTTGCATGGCACAGAGTAAAATATTTTCTACTTTAATGAGCTGCCTCAAAGTTTTGCATGAACTCGCAACCAAACATTACGATGTGGTATTTGACAGGGAAATGGAAAGAATGACATATGTTTGACACTTTTATTTATTCCTTCTAGTGTCCAGATATCATTACATAATTTTATCTTTTTATGTAATAAACACAAATAACCTCACAAAGAGGCTTCTGCTTACATTATATACAACACTGTATTGCTACATATGGGAACACCTTTTCTGTCATTCACTAGGTCATTATCAGCAAAGCAACAAATGTCAACACATTATTTAACACTTTCACACCATTTCACTCTGTGTTCAGAATTTAAGCACCAGACTAAACAGGCACAGTTTGTAAAATTCTACACCCACCATTATTTTCACAATCACAGGAATACTTTTAATTCCAACTTTCCATTGTGTATATCCTAGAAATAAACAAAAACATAATGCAATCAAAAGCGACATTTATGTATAACTAGTAGTCTAAGTAATGTGAGTGCCTTGGGTAAAGAAGGGCTGGGCCTTCAAACACTTAAGGCTTTTTCTTTGAAACAAATGACTTTATACTGCAAATTACAACTAACGATTACAAGGACAATAATTCTCAAAAAAGCTTCCAGAAAACTACCTTCTTACATCATGCTGGTTCATAAAAGGGCATTATAGTGAGAGATAAAAATGTCCAAAATCAAGCAACTACTCTGGAGCATGAAATACAGAAATGAATTGAATGAATGAATGAATTGAATGAATTGAATGAATGAATGAATGAATGGATGGATGGATGGATGGATGGATGAATGGATGAATGGATGAATGGATGAATGAATGAATGAATGAATGAATGAATGAATGAATGAAGAATGAATGAATGAATGAATGAATATTGGTACTTCGTTTTGTATTAGAAAATTTCTGTTTTGCATTGCCTACGAACCAAACTATGTTGCATTATTTCTATCTACAGATTTGAATATTTGTACTGCAGCATGCTACTTAATTTGCATTTTATTGCTTAGGTTCTGTATGACTAATGGAGTGTTCAAGAGCTGTAACACACATATTATACAACAAGGTATGTATGTAATTAACAAGTATAGTAAAGTGTACTAAAGGCCCTAAGCCGCTAACACAAGTCTTTCTCAAGCTTTAGTAACCTCCATCATTACAAACTGTATGATGATTAACCATATGGAACTGGAATAATTTTTTACCTTACCTATTTTGTTTGTGATCTCGAACATTCTTTACTGTTTTGGCCTAATTTCTCTGTCCAACCCATCAATTACGAAGTGCAACAAATGACTTCACTTTTTCAAAATAAATATTTTGTTGTTTAACAATGCTGTCAATTGCCAGAATCACATCAGTGTTGCCAGTGTGCCAGAATTTTATCCTGCAGGAGTTCTTTTACATGCCAGTAAATCTACTGACATGGAGCTGTCATTTTTAAGCACACTTAAAAACCATCAATCTGGACTGCGTTTGAGCCTGCGACCTTGAGATCAGTAGGCCATTGTCTAACCAACTGAGCCACCCAGACTGACAAAGACTTCACTTTTTCAAGCATATACTTTTCAAGTATATAACTATCATACCCTGAGTGTGAATTGTGCATTATGTACATTATTACAAGATGCATAATAAAAGAGTGCACCAATATAATGCAATAAGTGATGTTGAATGTCGAGCCCAATATGCAATTTAGACTGTGCCACGGCTTTATTTCAGTAATATAAATCTGTATCTATATATCCTGAATGTGAATTATTATCAATTATATGCATTAAAAGTTGTGCAATAAATGAATGCAATTAACTGCCACACATGCATGAAAAGCTATGTTAAATGTTTTGGCAAATACTCAATCTTCATTACTTATTGTTACTGTTACAGTTAGGATCTCTTAAACCTTATCCTTAAGTTTGTTTCTAAAAATAAATTAACATACCTTCAGATTCTAACTTTAGTCTCCACTGAGGCTGTATGGAATAAATTGTAGGTATATCCCACTGTCTGTATGATTGAAAATTAAATACAAATTAATAGAATTATCAATAAAATATAATATGTTATGACTACCACTACAATAACCTGTCAAAAGCACCTTGTACCTAATTGCTACATATTTCACCAACATCAATAGAAAATACAAATATTACACACAAATATATTAAGAAGAAATAATGCAACTGTATAATTACCTCTCTGTTGAAGACCATTCCGATGAAAAACTTATTTTAGCAAAACTCAAGATGGCTCACTTCCTGTTACTGGCAATTAATTTATTTCAAAACTTGTATCAGCCAATCAGATTTCCATACAAATATACCAAAGCTCCCAGCATCCAGATGCACAGTTAGTATTTTGTGTTTCCAATTTCCCAATGTTACTTTTACCCAGGTGTGTAAAGTTTGAGCACTGTAAACCAATATTTGTAGCTTAAGGAATTCCTACAGTAGTGAATTTGTATGTTTATTATGTTTTAATGAATATGAAAGAGAATCTACAAAAATATAATGCAAGTAGTACAATATGTGAACACCAAACAAGGAATGTGAAAAGAATTGATAAGCCACGTTATGGACTAAACAAAACATCAAAATATTATGAAATAACTGGAATAAACCTTTTTAATCCCCTCCATCCAGAAATAATGAGCATGAAAATTGAAATATTTAAAGACAGATTATATAAATGATTAGCAGAAAATAATTTACATTGTTTGCAAGAATTTTATAAACAAAATAAAAATAAGTCCTAAATTTATATCTGTATGACTATGTTATATGTTTTTAATATACCTATTTTTTTATATTTCTAATTTATTGCTATCTGATGAAGTCTATTATAATTAATGTAATTACTAAATGATGAATAAATGAATTGAATTGAGTACAGTTAGAAAATTAGTTATTTCTCATCATTTCTCCAAATGTCCAAAGTTATAAATTATGGATAGTTAAGTAGGAAATAATTCCTGGACAGCCTTATTATTCAAACAATCTTAATTTATAACATTTTGAAACACATGTTCCATATCTGAATATCATTATATGAATGCATATGAGGAGGGATGGATATCACCTTTATCATACATAACATGAGGTGCCTAGTGCCGAACGCTGCCAAATCCATCACCTAATCCTTTTGATAATTGCAAAAAACTGCCCAGAATAAACCATTATTAAAAGTAACTTAACTTCAAGTTAAAATGTCAAATGAATCATTTAACATGAAATTTTTTAATATAAAGTACTTCTGGAATATGTTTTTTTAAATATTTCAGAAATAAATTTGAGGAAAATTGGATGTGGTGGTGTTTGATGCCAAAATTGGGATTTAGCGGTTTCTGAAACTGAAGAATGAAAGATTTGAAACTATGGGTAACACTAAACAAGGTTCTGTCACCTGCATAACATAAAAATAACTTTTTCATGAATTCACTTATCTAAAAGTTAGTTTTGATACCCAATAAAAGCAGGTGCCACTTGATTACAACACAAATAAAGAGACATTATTAAAAATATAACTCTCAGGTTTTTGAACTTTTCTCTCATTTTACATTACATCTGTGTCTATTTCTTCATCACTAGTTCATCTTCATTTTCCTCAATCTGAGGTCCTAGATCTTCTTGGTTTTCTTTAAAGCAAAATAAAATTGAAGCAGCTTATTGTTCCTGTATTCTTCTCCTAAAATGTTTTGATAATTGAAGGTATGTGCGTAAAAACGGTCTAACCCTCAAAACAAAACAAAATCTGATTGGTGCTGCAATCTCTTGCTTGAAACAAGCACTAACAGTTTATGGGAGGTCTAACATCCAAAAGCTTGATTTGAAGTATATATAATGACTTCCATTTTTTGCGATCTGTTTTTCCTCATCTTTTGAAGCGCATAAATGGTCCAAAAACAGAAGAAAAGAAACTAGGGTAGGATTGCCAACCTTTTAATGTTGTCAGTTACCTATTATGCAGATTCTCATTTAATATACTGCTTCCTTATGAGTTTCAATTTATTATTCTTTTATATTTTGTTGATAATTATTACACTATTATATTAAATTGCAAAGATTTATTTATACAGCCTTTATGACTTGCATGTTGGGGAGAAATGAAGGCACCATGTTGATCAGTCTGACAAGGAAAATGAAACAGAAACTGAAAGAACAGTTGGAACTACATGAACAAAAAGCCCAAAGAGCTTATCAAACTTTAAAAGATGATGGAGAACTAGCTAAAACTGATGACTCTTTGGATGTGATTGCCTTTGACATGCAGCAATGTCTTCCGACCCCACATTTAACTGTAGGAGTACCATTTTACAAACGCCAGATTTGGACCTACAATTTTGGTGTGCATAATGTTGCCAATGGTAACACATCTATGTTTGTGTGGTTGGAAGATATTGCTGGCAGAGTGTCAGATGATGTTTCATGTCAACAAAACCATTATTAGATAAAATAAAGAAAAACAAAATAGCAGAATCTAAATAAAAAGTATTGTTAGCAAAGTAGTGTCCTATAAAGTGACAAAGGACAAGCCCTTTCAGATGTTTTTTAAATATACCTATTCAGATATTGAAGAGTATGATTGTGTAGACTTAAGAAAAAAAGTGTCAGGTAGACCTTCCCTTAAGAATGTGTCCTTAGCACCTAAGTATGTAAATCCAAGGCCCATAGCTCCGCCAAAACTTAAAGATGTACTTGACTTGCTCAATTATGTGCCTCCAATACACTATGGTTATTACAGAACTCTTACATCTGTGTCTATTGAAAGTAACGATGTTCATGTAGATGAGCAGTTGTTTGACATACCTGATTTTGTTTAATTATCTGAATAGGCCCATATAGGCCTATATGTTTTCAACGGCTATATTTTATAATAGGTAGTAATGTAATAAATGTAGATTATTTTAATGCGCAAGGATGCTCTTTTGTTAAGAACAATTAAAATATATGTAGTCTAAGTTATGCTTTATTTAGAATGAGTGTTTCTTTTTTATTATTGTTTTCTTTTATAAGTTTAATAAAAATAATGTAACATTCTTAGAACTGCATTAAGAAAAGCTTGCGGTGTATCCTTTAACCCTAACTCAAATAAAGTTTGCCACATGTATCAACTAATTTTTTTTTTTCCAACATATGCAAAACTCTATTTTTCTCAGTTTTAAAAAAGTGTGGGTTAGACCGTTTTTACGCACATACCTTCAATTATTTTTACACATCATGTACCTTGGCAGAAGTATATATGTCCCTTTTTAAAGATTGTGGTCTAAAATGGATCATGTTTAAATCAGTCTTAGATAAGCTTAGCCTTATGGAATGCATTTCAATAAAAAAACAGCTTCACCTTCAATCACAACATTGTTTGGGTGTTCTTATTTTCTTTTTTCTCTGGGTTAAACTGAAAATGCCATTGCCTGGATTTCTTAAACCATTTTTCAATTGCAGATTTCCAGTCATGATCAGGAATATTAGCTACTTTGAATACTGATCCACAGCTTAGGATAATTTGTTAATCCTCTTACAGCTGAAGGGTAGTATAATTTTCAGGTCTTTTTCAATTAAACCGAACACACAATCTGGTAGAATTAAAGGACGTCCAACCATTGGATAGGAAGTGTTATTTCTACACAATCAACTTGTTCAGGAGAATAAATTACAAGCCACTTTCCCAGCATAGTAATGAGTATGGTCTTTATTTTTCTTCTGCCTTTCTTTCTTTTTTTTATATTTTATTCTTTCTTTTTTTTGTGCACCCACCATTCCCATCCACAAAACACGTAACCTCTTTTTTCTCTTCAAGAGCTCATTATTGTGATGACAGACACAAGAAGAAATTATGTTTGCATTTTTAGGACAGTCATTTTCACACCATGTGTAGCTAGCAACATTTTCATTTGTCGCACTGGGAAGTCAGGAGAAACACTGATTGGTCAAAAGGGATTTGGCAGACTTTGAAACTACAAATGTCAACATAGGTGCTGGATTTGGTACATATTGATACTCAGCCTTATTTTTGACTACTTATTTTAACAAGATGTGTCAGGTTTTGTTTCATATCATTGCTGCATTGAATTCTTGTTCTTGTTGTTCTTCTTCACTTTGACATGTGACAACTCTCTTAACCAACAAATCAAATTATGCAAATAATATTTATTTCAAATGTATAATGTATAAAATCACTTGATTCTGTGCCAGAGGATGAACTAATTAGTTGTCCCATTCTTGATGAGTTAAAAACTGAGTTTACTTCACATAGATTCCATGATTTCAGGAATCTTGAGAATGACATTGCAACATACCCCTCTTACTGCAGATGTAGTTAATGTAAGAGTTAACTTGCAATTTGAACTCATAGATCTACAAACAAATCTAGTGAGAAAAAATAAGTGTAGAGATTTAGTTGTCACAGGGGTGTTAAAAGAACTGTGTAAGGTAATATTCGTATGTTGGTTTGAGAGAATGTGCTCTTTCTGTTACACTGTTAGAAGAATGCTTTGCTCCACATATGTCTGATATTATGCCAGAGTTTGAATGTCTTCTCATATGTTCGGATCATGATATGTGGTTACTCTTTTCTGTTTGTAACAGACGTGCTGATCGTTAACTGTATCAATCTGCCACTGTGAACAGTTTAAGAAGCACCTTTGATACTAGGTACCTCACATGTTCTCTATCAGTTACTGTATATACACACTAATAAGTGAATTTTAGGCTGAAAATGTGTGTGTGCATGTGCATGGGTCTGTGCATGTGTCTATGTAATGCGCAGGAGTTTATATTCTCTTTCTAGCCCCCAAGTATTGTGCAGAAAATGTAAATTACAGCATGTTAGACTTCTGTTTCTCTTCTCTTTCCATAAATTTGAACTCATTTTAGGATTGCTTCAATGTAGCCTTTTCCTCTCAGAAGTAACAGTATAAAAAATGTAAATCTTGTTTTTAATACTACACATGTATGGCATAAATATAAGTATATTGAAGAGTAGCATATTAAAGTGGAAAAGACCATGCATTGCATTCAAAACAGTCCAGAAATGTTATAACCTAAAACAAACTGAACAAATCTGGGAAGGTGTCAATGTTTAAATGTTTTTCGGTGTGTATTGAAGGTGGATAAATTATGCATGCCTTAAATTTTTGTAACATTATAAGCACATAAAGATCAACATTAGTAGTAAACAGATAAACAAGCATTGTATGTGTGTATGTATATTTAATCCTCAAATGGCTCAATAAAATAATGAAGCTGTTACCAAAATTGAATAAAAGTGGTAAAACATATCCACAATGATAAAAAATGAACATAACCTGCCAAGCTTAACAGAAAAAAAAATCACAGTTGTGTATGAGTTTCTTATGAGTGAGAAAGAAGCAAGTAAGCTTACTGATCTGGACAACTCTGGAGATGCCTCATTGTTGGTGCGGTTTGACTTAAAGTCTTTCTTCCAGTGCAGTTCCAGTAACTCCCTTCTTAAGGCCTGGTTTTCTTTTAATAAACCCTGTAAATTTATAAGATTCTACTACAGAATAATGCATTTAATACATAGTATGTATATATATATTATATATATTCAATGTGCATAAAGAATGTTTTGATACACAGTCAGTCTATAATTTATGTATGCAAGAAAATATACAAATATATGAAAAAAAAATTTTTGTTAACATATTTTAAAAATGTATTTTTATACAAGTAAATTTTGCCTATAGGCATCCCATAACGACAAAGGCCTCCTGTTTATGCAGGGACTAACTCACAAACAAGCTCCAACGCTGAGCAAATCCTAGGGAGCTTTGTTATGTTGCTCAACTGTCTTACTTTTCCTTATCCTATGTGACATTTCTGCTCTCAAAGAACACATGAGATGCATCAAATACAAGCAAATGGATAAATCTGCAGCTGCACACCATTTTTGGACATCCAACCACAAAATTAAGCCAAACATAAAACTTTTAAAAGCTACAAAACACGCTGCAGAGTTAGATGCTTGGGAAAAAATTTGTTGTTGTTAGCTAATGCTGGATTTCTGACAATGAAGTCATTAATCCTCTTGCTCTCCAATAAGAGCAATAGCAGTAATAGTAACCGCTTTTTAGAGAGCACCATATTTTTATGTTTTGGCGGTCACATCGCTCTCTCACAACCCCCAGAATGTCTGGAGGACCACACCTGTCGTTGGTTTACGGGTCTCACCGACCTGACCGGGAGAGTTATCAAAATAAATCCACCGACCATATCCTCTGATTACCAATCAGAGGACGTATTACATGCCATGACAGGTCAGCATGTTAGGGGTTAAGATTTTATAGAGAAATGGAGAGGTTGGAAAAATAAAGACTCCCTAGCCCTCAGGAACCCTAATAGCATAGGGGTCGGAAGAGAACAAGAGATGACCAAGGTAAGGTCAGATAGAAAAGTTACAGTGAGGAGCAAAACACCAGTAAGTGGAAGTAATGTTCTGCTCAGCTTGGGTACCTTGTGGTCGCCATTCACATATCCCCTAGACACCAGTAAGTGGAAGTAATGTTCTGCTCAGCTTGGGTACCTTGTGGTCACTATCCACATATCCCCTAGACACCAGTAAGTGGAAGTAATGTTCTGCTCAGCTTGGGTACCTTGTGGTCGCTATTCACATATCCCCTAGACACCAGTAAGTGGAAGTAATGTTCTGCTCAGCTTGGGTACCTTGTGGTAGCCATCCACATATCCCCTAGACACCAGTAAGTGGAAGTAATGTTCTGCTCAGCTTGGGTACCTTGTGGTCACTATCCACATATCCCCTAGACACCAGTAAGTGGAAGTAATGTTCTGCTCAGCTTGGGTACCTTGTGGTCGCTATTCACATATCCCCTAGACGGAGACCCCTGAAGTAGGGAAAAAAAATGTATATAATCAAGAACAAGCTCCGGGTAATGAACTTTGATTTGCCTTGGCTCACTGCTAGATGTCATCTCAACCAACCGAACATCAAATAATATCAACAAGAACCAGTTTGAGAGGTAGAACTGGAACTTAAAAATTCAATGCCATAACTGGGATTTGAACCACAGACCACTTACCGGGCAGCTGCTCTACCACTGAGCTATTGTGACAAACTGCCAGAATGGCATTAAATTCTCAAACCAGTTCGTAAGTTCCAGTTCTGCCTCTCAAACATTGCCCACACACGGCTTGTGTGTTTAAAAACACCAACAGTAAGTTTGTTGGCATAAATAAATAATAAGAACCAGTTGTTTAATTTTGATAATGGGAGCAAGTTGGGCTCTTGAAACCGGTCAAGATTAATTATATGTAAGTGATGTTTTGTGTTTCAGTCCGACTCAATTTTCATTATAATTTAAATTCACATCACTGTTACTATCTTATAAAAAGATATACTGATTTATGTCTATGCCTTATGACCAAATTCTAAAATAATACAATTTATTGGCATTGTTGTGATGAAATTTGCCTAAAGATGTCCCCACCCGGAGATCCGATTGGGGGACAGTTTTAACTCCGGAATGTTTATCTTTAGGACTCATATTCATGTATGTGGCTTTCATGTAACTGTTTTCTTAACGGGCACCAGTTTTACAATGTGGCAGTTACATCACCCGACTTAAACCCCCATTTTGCAAGGGGGACCACACCTATCGTTGGTCAACGGGTCCATCGGACCTAGCCGGGAGGACTAAATAGGTGATATTTAGATCCACCGACCTTCCCCTCATGTGCCTCTGAGGGACGCTGTTGTGCTGTGATAGGCCAGCACATATGTAAATGGCATTTCCTCCATTTTAGATGAAACAGTTATACCGCTGTGATTCGGTCCCCAGAGCCTCATCTGTTAAAAGCAGGGTGCACCACGGGCAGGATGAGGATGGGAATTGGGTAGGAGAGGCTATAGGAGGCACATCACTACCCCTTACTAGCCCTTACTATGGCTGGCTGCACATATATACTGATGGATCCTCCAAGGAAAACCTTACTGGAGCTGGAGTTACGTGTTCACATTTTTCCTTTTATCATTCTGTTGGCAGAGACACAACAAATTATGATGGAGAAATAGAGGCTATATACATTGCTCTCCAACAATTATTAAATCTTCCCTTAAATAAATTTAACAAGGCAGTAATTCTTTCAGATTCTAAAGCTGCAATTCAGGGAATATGTTCAAATACTACAAAGAAGTCAACAAAAATTAGAGAATGCTACAAAATGTTAACACAACTCCAAAAAGTTAATAAGACTGTTCATCTCCAATGGATTCCAGCACACTGTGGAGTCATGGGGAACGAAGCTGCAGACTCACTTGCAAAGAAAGGCACAACAATAAAACAAAAGTCTAAATTCAATTTCTCATATTCCTCAATAAAACGCTTGATCATTAAAAAATTTTCTCATTCATACCTACAAGAAATAGAAACAAATGCCAAAGATAAAAAATGGATTACACTACTTTCCAACCCAGATATAATCCCCCAGAGACCACGGAAAACAGCGGTTGCAGCCTTCCGACTATTGACAAATCACGACTGCTTAGCAAGTCATCTCTACAGAATAGGTATCTCAGCCTCACCAATATGTGTCCTGTGTAACGATCCAGCAGAAATGAATGAAGACCACTTGAAGACCTGTGAAGCATTAAGATCAGAAGAAACTACAGTCAAAAGTATTGGAAAGCACGAATTCTAATGGCTTCATTGCCAGATGCAAGGCACTAGAAAACAACAACAACAATTTATTGGCTGAGTACATTTTCAGACAGGTGATAGTCATACATACTATGTAGTTTATGCGGGTTTTATAACAACCGTATTGAATAAAATACCATGCCTTATTGAATTTCTCTATATGATTGTGAATGCTTTTGAGAGCATACGCACTTGGGGGTAAGCTTGTTTCACATCTTTAAGCATGAAAGGGTAGGACATGCTTACATGGTACACTTCCATTTTCAGCATGTCATCAGTAAATTGCATCTGTTCCAGTGCTTTGTCCTAACAATTTTCTGTGGTTGAATTGAATACAAAATGTCCTTTTTAAGCAAACTATTAAAGGCAGCCTCTACAGATTGCTCTCCCCTCCCCCCCCCCCCCACCCTCTGCACTGCTGGATCTGTGGAGTTGTTATGCCATTGTTCAAACCTTTGGAACCATTCTCCGTCTCTTTCTGTTCTTACTTTTGCTGAGCTGGTTTGGTATATTTTAGCTAACAACTATTTGGTGGGATTCCCCCCTGTTGTTTTAAGGCCTGTAACACACTTTCGTGTTCCACAGAATCAAAGGCTTTATTATAGTCTATGAAGGCAATGTAGATTTGCCAGCTGTACTCCTGTATTTTTTCTGTTTGTTAACATATAGTTTGGAAGTGGTCAATTGTGCTATAACTGGACCTGAATTTTGCTTGTTTTGTTGGTTGGTAATCATCTAGCATCTTCTCTAGCCTTTTATTTACTATCTTCATAAGCAGTTTTTTGAGGTTTGAAGACAGGCTAATTGGTCAGTAGTTATTTGTGTTGTCCCTAGTCGTTTTTTGTGTAACAATACAGACTTATCTCCCAGTCTACTGGTATTTCCTCTTCTGTAATAATCTTGTTGAATAGCAGTGTAACTGTTGGTGTTAATTCAGCTTCTCCTAAGCTGAGGTACTCATTCTATTTATCTTCAACTGGACATTTATCCTTGTATACTAACTCTTAGTTTATTTGGGAGGATCATTGGAATGTCTTCTGTGAATCCTGTGAGTTTGTTCTTGTTGGGTAATGTGTTCTGTTTCATACTGGCATATAACTGGCTATAGAATTTGGTAGCTTCCTTTGAGACCTCTTCTTTTGAGGTCCGTTTACAACCTGCACTGTCCTTGACTCCCAGCATGCCTTTCCTTATATGTTTTTCATTTTCTTTAGGGATTTTGAGTTTTCCATTACTTTTTTGATTTGGTTACAGTTATATTCACCTAAGTCTCTCCGTATTGTCCTCTTAATTTCTTTATATTTCACCTTTAGTTGCGGATTTGTGCCTTTAACTGCCCTCAGCTATTCCCTTTGTTCTATCATGTTGATTGTTGTCATGTGCAGCTTATTTCTTCTTTTTCCCTGTGGTCTTGCTTCTTGTAATTTCCTGACTGCCTGGCTAGTTAACATACCTAGTTATTATCGTTATGCAATTGGACTAGTTGTTTAAATAATCTTATGATGATGATGATGATGATGATGATGATGATGATGATGATGATGATGATGATGAAGATGATGGTGGTGGTGGTGGTGATGATGATGATGATGATGATGATGACGACGACGACGATGATGATGATAGTAGGAGTAATAGTAGTAGTAATAGTTGTAGTAATAGTAATAGTAATAGTCTTTTTTATTTACTCAAAATTATATTATAATTTTCACATTCAGGCTATTATACAATTGAGAAAGGACACAGTCTATAGGCCATGAGAAGTTCTTCCTGGAACCACCAAGCAGTATTACTTCAGGGAAAAACACCTGAAAGATGGTCAGCATACTGATGTACCAGTGTAGCCATCACATGTGCAGAACAGGCCACGTCAAGGTTGGTTGGTATGTTCATCTTGCTCCTTCGCCCGGAGAATGGAGGTAATCATTTGGACAATTGTGCGCCAATTTTCCTGGGACTCTAGCAGAAGAGGTAAAATGTTGTTCAAGGTTACAATCTGGCCTAGCTGGACGTAAGACCGATGGCATATAGTGATCCATTTGGAGCCATGTATGATCGTATGCTCCGGAGTGTCAATTTGTGTACAGTATGAGCAGATGTCTCTTATTGACCAGCCCCATGCGGTACAGGTAAGATTCCAGGGAACAATCTCAGGAATCAGCAGCTGTTCTTACTTCCTGTGTCCACTCCATCTGCCACTGTCGAAGGGTCTGTTCTCGGACCAAGATCTTGTGTTCCCTAGAGTTAGCCCCCGTATCATAGGTGCGTTCTTGGATCAATAGATGTATGGCAATGATCCCAGCTATAACCCGTAGAGCCTTCGTTGAGGTTGTTCTGTAGGCACTACATACACGTAGTGCAACCTTCTGCTGTACCCGCTCTAGCCAAGTTCGGTACATTGCTTTATCACATATACAGTTCTTCCAAGCAGGCGCACCATACAGGAGGATGGAATTAACCATGCTACCAAGGAGTTTTCTGGTACCTGGTTTGGGACCACCGACATTAGGCATTAAGCAACTCAGAGCAGCGATCGTCTTTTCTGCCCTACCAACCACATATTTAAGGTGTGCACCCATGTTCATGTTATGGCCAAACTGAAGACCCAGATAGCGCAATTGTCTTTGAGACCTCAGTGACATTTCACTAATATTGACAGTCACTTCTTGTAAGGAACGTCTCCCTTCCAGAATAACAAGCTCGGTCTTCTGTGAAGCCAACTGTAGGCCCTTTCGCAACATCCACATTTCAATTTGGTGTGTAGCCCATTCTATCCACCTCTTCGCGGGATTCTCTGGATACAAGAAAGGCTAAATCATCGGCGTATCTAAGAGAGGTAACTCCCGATGGCAACTGCACACGGAGGACATCATCGTAATAAATGTTCCACAGAGTAGGTCCCAAAACCGAACCTTGTGGCACACCGCACGTCATATCCAGTTTCTTGGTGTAACCCACCAAAATCATCCGATTATGGAGATAACTACAAAGAAGGCTGGTTAAGTAAGGGGCGACTTGACGCCGCTTAAGTTCAGCAATGATGCCTTTCCACGGTGCTGAATTAAAGGTATTCTTAACATCCAGTGTCACCAGGACAACTACCTAGGAGAGAAGGTCTGTGCATCGTCCACAAATGTTTGTACAGCGTGAATAGCATCTATGGTAGACAATCCTTGCCGAAAACCAAATTGGCAAGGACAAAATCCCTCCCTGCCTCAATTTCAGCAATTAAACATCTATTGAGTATATGTTCCATGAGTTTACCCAGAACATGAAGCAAACAAATTGGTCTGTAAGACTTACTCCTTCCTGGTAAACTAGGTTTTTCAATAAGAAGGAATCTTCCAAGTTTCCATTTACTGGGGAACTCGCCGGTACATAACATGGAATTAAAGACATCAAGGAGTAACTCTGGTTTCTCTATAGCAAGGAGCTTCACAACTTCTGGAGGAACACCATCCGGGCCGCCCATCTTCCCAGACTTAATCCGACGACCTGCAGCACAAATCTCCTCAGTGGTACAAGTGGGAATAGTTACAATGGGAACATTAATCTCCGACCAAATAAGCAAAACATGTGCAGGAAATAAAGTTTTGGCTTTCAGGACTATTTCTTCATCGGTGAGGACTAATGGCGAACGCAAACCTAATTTTCCAGTAACAATTTTATAACCTAGACACCAAACATCATCTTCATCAACTTCTGCACAAAGAGTGTTCCAGGCATCTCTTTTCGCTTTAGAAATGGCACCTTTAAGGGCATTTCGACAATCCTTATAGGTGCGTAAGGCAAGTTGCTTTTCATCATAGCCGACATTACGTCTGTTAGTTCTGGTAAGGTGGCATTTAGCCTTATTGCATTGCCTCCGTAAATCAGCTATGGCATCATTCCACCAATAGACTCCTTTGCGGTGGCCACAAAGGTATTTCTTAGGTAATACAGAATCACAGGCGCTGCAGATAGCCTGGTTTATTCTATACGCTTGATGAAGAAAGCTGGAACTAATTTGTTGCTCAAGATGTGCCAGCAATTGATCCCATCACCTCGAAATAGATACTTCTATGATAACTTAAATTTTCCTCATCACTCACATTCTAATTCCTTACCTTGCTCCCAAGATCCGCACTACACAAGGTCAGATCAATGTAGGAAGATCCTCCATTTCTTTCAAAGTAGGCAGCACCCCATCATTTAAAATGATAAGATTACATTCACCAGCCCATTCTGCCAATGCACTACCCTTTCTGTCCTCAGTTGGGGAGCCACAGCAGTGTGCTTTAGCATTAAAGTCTCCAACTATCAGCAGACGCCTATGGTGTTGTTGTACACTGGTAGTCAAAACAAAACGAAAATGCTGGAAAGCATCAGTATTGCACGCTGGAGAAATGTAGCACGAATACACTACCAAATCACCAGTGTCTATCCATACAAAACCGTCACCACCTCCGGTGGCACACACTTTAAAAGAATCATGAGGTAGATAAATGGCCGCAGCAAGTCTGTTGTCTGTAAGCCATTTAGAACTATATTTTGTCATATTTTTGTTGGGTTCTGCCATAATAGTAAAGTGTAAATTTTCAGAAGTACATTTATGCCGTAATAAATCCATGGCCCTCTTACTCCGATCAGCATTAAGTTGTAGAAGTTTCATTGAACAGGATGCATTCGATCCCTTTTCTCCCTCTGTTGATGGATTAGTGCCCTATACTTGGGACATCGCATCGACTCCGTTCTGTGTCCTTCAACATTGCATACATAGCAAGATGGCGTGTTGGTACAATCCTTTCGCTGGTGGTCACTTTTACCACAATTATGGCAGAGTTCCACAGCAGCTGTCAGTTTGCATCCTCTGGCTATATGGCCCAATCGGTGACAATTATAGCACCTGGGCAGACGGGTGGTTTCACGCACCCTCCATCTCTCCCAACCACAATCTATTCGGTGTTGTGCCAACAACCGCTGGGCGGAAACCTTATCGATAGTGACAAATGCATATCGAATGCCATTGCTATTGGGCTTACTCGCCAATTTAACTGAGATGTCTCCCAAGATTTTACCAAGCGTAGCGGCAATCACCTCTTTAATGCCAGTTTCATCGACAAGCTCATCAATATCTAATAATATTACTGTCTGTGTCACTGTCTGTAGATTGACCTTAGCCAGGTTGTTCATCTTCGTAGTAAGCTGTTCCCGGAAGGCCTGTCGTCTTCCCACCCTGGACCTTTGATTTTAATATGCATGGCGCCATCACTTGATTTAGTAACTCTTTCCACCGAAATCCCATCAGGTGGAACATCTGTTTTCATGTTCTTAAGCATTTCAGCATATGAAGTTCCAGGAAGTGGCTCTAGGATAATAGTCTCTACATTCCGAGTCCCTTTTGGGCGGACAAATTCCACCACATCAGATTCCAAGGCCGGCCCCATACAGGACTTCCACGTAGGATGCAAATATATCGGTATAGACGCAGACCGTTGTCTACATACATATTCTAGCACCTTGCGAACAGTGGAAGCATCAACGTGACGGGTGACAGCACAGAGGGTAGGGATCCTCCCATGTTTCTGAGCCATACCTATCACCTTTTCTAGATTTCGTCGCAGAACAGTCCTATCCATCGCACTGCCTCCACCTGCATCGGTTACAATCAGATATGTATAAAGCTCAGTGCTAGAGGTAACGCTCTCGCTCTCGTCTAGACATCCATTTCTGGCAACACTGCATATCAATTTCCCTGACGCCAATTGTTGCTCATCCAACATACACGACAAGCAGGGATTCGTAGGTAAAACATTCTGAAGAATCTGATCACATCTGTCTTCATCCAGGGGCATAATAATGATCTGATCTGACACCACTTTAGCAACACTATCCCGTTGCACAGTACAAAGCTGGTAAAGCTCTTCAGGCCATTGGAGCTCAATTAAATCTAAGAGCTCCTTATCAGGAAGATCGCATCGGAGTTCCGGCTCAATCTGCGCAATCAGTCGGTCAGCAGCAAGTTGCTGAGGGCTAAAGGTTTGCATACCTACCTCAGTCACAACAGGAGTCGTAGCAGAACATGTCTGATGCATGACAGCCGCATGCTGGTTCAATAGTTCATCAACAAAATCTGTGGCAAGTGGTAACCGTTGAGAGTATTCAGCTAACCTGCCAAAAGCCCGTTTAATCTCCCTTTTGGTGTTCGGAATATTTACAATGATATGTGCGAGAGCATCCACTTCGGAAACAATCTTCCTTAAACACGCTGTGTTCTGATTCCATACGCCGCAGGAACGAACCACAATCATCCACCCACATCCTTCACTAAATCTTTCTCTCGGAATGTAATCCCAGGTACTACTAATTCCTGCATCCTTTCTTCCAAGCAGTCGCTTGTTGACGTCAGGTGGGGCCCACTCTATCACCCACACTCCCGACCGGTTCTGCGGATTCGAGGCCCCTGTCCCGTAAATACAGTTCTTCTAAAGACCTATCCATCATATGAATAACAATAATGCATGTTCTTTACCATAACCAAACATCACTATAAATTCTACCTTGCCAAAGCTATATTTGCCGTTCAAGATCTTATTTTGGGTCTTGCTCACCCCACACGTGGAGTATTACACTTCAACTCAAGTAATTCCTTTGCAGATTGTAAAGTTGTGTACACAGATATAACGATCTTAGCGCAAATAAACGCACAATAAGTTCAAAGTTGTCGTATTTAACCAACAAAAACGTATACTCACTATTCAGATGTTCAAATAGCCGTAAACTCTTAGCAAATGATGCTACCATTACTTTCGTTGATAAAACACATAACATCTATCAATAATATCCTTATACACACACAAACACACACAAATTGAGTTTCTTTTGGAAGAAATTTGGAGCATGTAAAACAAGCCAATGTATAACATAATGCAAGGCCCCCTAGTAGTCTAATAATAGTAATAGTAGTAGTAGTAGTAGTAGTAGTAGTAGTAGTAGTAGTAGTAGTAGTAGTAGTAGTAATAGTAGTAGTAGTAGTAATAGTAGTAGTAGTAGTAGTAGTAGTAGTACTAATAATAATAATAATAATAATAATAATAATAATAATAATAATAATAATAATAATAATAATAATAATAATAATAATAATAATAATAATAATAATAATAATAATAATAATAATAATAATAATAATAATAATAATAATAATAATAATAATAATAATAATAATAATAATAATAATAATAATAATAATAATAATGACAGTGACAGTGACAATAATAATAATAATAATAATAATAATAATAATAATAATAATAATAATAATAATAATAATAATAATAATAATAATAATAATAATAATAATAATAATAATAATAATAATAATAATAATAATAATAATAATAATAATAATAATAATAATAATAATAATAATAATAATAATAATAATAATAATAATAATAATAATAATAATAATAATGATAATGATAATAATAATAATGATAATAATAATAATAATAGTAATAATAATAATAATAATAGTAATAATAATAATAATAATAATAATAATAATAATAATAATAATAATAATAATAATAATAATAATAATAATAATAATAATAATAATAATAATAATAATAATAATAATAATAATAATAATAATAATAATAATAATAATAATAATAATAATAATAATAACAATAATAATCATAGTGATGATGATGATGATGATGATGATGATGATGATGATGATGATGATGATGATGATGATGATGATGATGATAACCAATGAGAATGAGAATACTAATGGTAACGATAACGGTAATGGTAATGACAATGATAATGGCAGTGATAATGGCAATGATAATAATGAAGTGATAAGTATTTATTGGTTGCCCCAAGTATGGGATCCAATTTGTAGCGAAAAGTGATGCTTCGTGGTAACGTATCGACCGTTGTCGATTCTTGTAGTTCTGCTCCGGCTATGCTCGAACATGAGACTTTAATCCAGGGTATGCGCGGGTATATTTTATATAGATCACCCAGAATAACTTTGGAGACTATTTATTCTCAACTCTTTAACACATTTCGGGAGTTATGCCAACTTCCAATATATATATCCTCGCAGAGCAACCGCAACTCACATGTGTCCACAGCTAAGTTCTCCACCGATCTGGTAACGCTTACTGGCCTCTCCCCATGCTAGGAAAAAACGTTCCTCCCGATTTCAAATTTCATGACGTCATCAAAAGAAAGCCTCGCATCCAAAATACTATTTCATTCCTTTTCACAATTTAGAAATGTCCCTTTCTATTAAAACATGTCCTTTTTTGAATTCCGAATATGTAGTTACCTTTCTATGATTAAACAATGTTTTCTTTATATTTTATTAAACATATCGCGCGACTTTTAAGGTTGGCAGACCTGAATTTTTACTGTGAATTTCAAACTAGCTTAGTTTTTCAAACATTGGCTAACCTTAAATTTTGATGGCAATTTCAAATTATGTGGTATGACGTCATGACTCGTTAATTTCAAAGCAATAATGCATTTATCCTATAAATTTAACGACTATTATTTACTCATATTTTGCTCACCTTACAACACTTCCTACTCTATTATCTACCTATGTTATTACTCAACACTTATCGCAAATCTCACATCCGGCAATTAAATTAAAACGTGTCTTTATCAAGCCCATTCGATTTGAATCTAAATTTCGGTATCAATAACAATGATAATAACAAAAATAACAATAACAAGAAGAAGAATACTGATACTGATAATGATGATAAGAAGAAGAAGATGAAGAACATGACGATGACGGTGATAATAACGAAGACAATGACGACTATGTTGTTGATGATGATGTTGATAACCATAATGATAACAATAGAATAATAATCATAATCATAACAATAATAATTCACTACATAGCATTTTCTAAAAAAATACCTATTATATTTTATGGTAGGTGGTGGTGGTGCTGGTGGTGGTGGTGGCGGTGGCGGATGCTATGGCAGTGGCGGTGGATGTGGCAGTGGTGGTGGTGGTGGCGGCGGCGGTGGTGATGATGATGGTTGTGATGGTGATGATGGTGGAAGTGATGATGATGACAACAATGATGACGATGATGACGACGATGACTGATGATGGCGGTGGTGATGGTAATGATGGTGAAGGTGATGATGATGATGATGATGATGATGATGATGATGATGATGATGATGACCATAATGATAACAATAGCAATAATAATCATAATCATAACAATAATAATTCACTACATAGCATTTTCTAAAAAAAATACCTATTTTATGGTAGGTATTTAGATATGCAAAACAGAGGCCAAAATGTATGTATTAAGAAGCTCATCTGTTGGGTATAATCTGCCCGAGGTAACAACATAAGAAAGGGTATATTTTGAAAATAACAATGCAATATGTTTTATATACAGTTTCTGAACAATTTATTTTGTTTTACTTTAATTTCATGCATTAATTCCTCTTTTTCTATCCATTCTGTTTGCCTCTGAAAAATACAGACAGAAAGGAAATGTAAGAGAAACTTTTAAAGTGGCCTGAAATACAATGTGATATAAAGAGCTTAAATCAAAGATTGTGGTATTTTAAAATTTTTGAAACTGATCAGTTTGGAATTTAAGCTTAGATACCACTTAATTATAATTTAAAGGTATTGCAACATTTTACTTGGACCTGGTATAAGACTGAGATATGAGGTTTATCAAACTAGAACTAATAGAAACATTACCTATTTATAATATATGCAGATTTTGAATAAAATAAATTACTTTTTTACTAGGACTGATTAAGTTTCATCTAATCTAAAGAACACACTTTTTTCTTTTATTAATTTATAAAGACTGCTTTAAGTAAAAATTAGATTTTTATCTAATCATAATGCATAGCAAGTGTTCACACATTTTTCATTAATGGTATCAGCTTTTTGTGAACTAAAACTTAATTTACAGATTGAAAGCACATTAGAGCATCAGTTATCTGCAATATCTGATAATCAAAAGCCCTTGACTATGACTAAATTGAAATTCGTGCAGGCACTATGTGCCATAGGCTGGTCCTCTGGTCCACCCACCATATTTCAAAGTTTTGCAGAGTATATTAAAACATGCAAAATAAATTTACATTATATGTAGCTTTGTGATTTGTAGCATAGGTTATTGTGCCTTATTTCTACTACAAACCCTTCAAAACACTATCACAAATTTTTTCCCTTTAATATTTGCTCATCCAAACACTCCCAATCCCGAATTGTTTCAAATAATTGATGCTCTGTTGTACATGTAAAGGTAACTTCCAGGGCCGTATTTATGGCAGGGCAAACCGGGCAACTGCCCAGGGCGGCACATTTTAGAGGGCGGCAAAATGACTGAAAAGCTGCACAAAAAAAATTTAAAAAACAAATATAAATAAAAAATAAATAAATAAATAAATAAGTAACTAAGTTAAGTAAGTAAAGTTAAGTAAGGTTAAGTAAGGTTAAGTAAGGTAAGGTAAGGTAAGGTAAGGTAAGGTAAGGTAAGGTAAGGTAAGGTAAGGTAAGGTAAGGTAAGGTAAGGTAAGGTAAGGTAAGGTAAGGTAAGGTAAGGTAAGGTAAGGTAAGGTAAGGTAAGGTAAGGTAAGGTAAGGTAAGGTAAGGTAAGGTAAGGTAAGGTAAGGTAAGGTAAGGTAAGGTAAGGTAAGGTAAGGTAAGGTAAGGTAAGGTAAGGTAAGGTAAGGTAAGGTAAGGTAAGGTAAGGTAAGGTAAGGTAAGGTAAGGTAAGGTAAGGTAAGGTAAGGTAAGGTAAGGTAAGGTAAGGTAAGGTAAGGTAAGGTAAGGTAAGGTAAGGTAAGGTAAGGTAAGGTAAGGTAAGGTAAGGTAAGGTAAGGTAAGGTAAGGTAAGGTAAGGTAAGGTAAGGTAAGGTAAGGTAAGGTAAGGTAAGGTAAGGTAAGGTAAGGTAAGGTAAGGTAAGGTAAGGTAAGGTAAGGTAAGGTAAGGTAAGGTAAGGTAAGGTAAGGTAAGGTAAGGTAAGGTAAGGTAAGGTAAGGTAAGGTAAGGTAAGGTAAGGTAAGGTAAGGTAAGGTAAGGTAAGGTAAGGTAAGGTAAGGTAAGGTAAGGTAAGGTAAGGTAAGGTAAGGTAAGGTAAGGTAAGGTAAATAAACAAATAAACAAATAAATAAATAAAACAGCATAGACATAAAACATCAATGTAAGATTTAAAGCTTTCACGGCGCACGTTATTTATTAAAGTTTCACGGGCGATCAGCCGTGTGAGGTTTGAAAATATTGAGCTTTCGGCCATTCTAAACTCCATGACGAAGGCCATGGAGTTTAGAATGGCCGAAAGCTCAATATTTTCAAACCTCACACGGCTGATCGCCCGTGAAACTTTAATAAATGAAACATCAAGTTCATTTAAATTTTCCGCTCGCAGAGGAATATTAATTGACGCATGTTGGCTATGCTGATTAGTTTGCACGCTATGCGCACGTAGCGGAGACAAGGCGAAACGCATTCCAATAGTGGGAATTGATTAACACGCGCAAAGTCTTGTAAGTTCAAGAAGTTTGTGTTGTTATTCATTAACGTTAATTTTCTGTATATTGTTAGCTGAGGTAATGAACAGGAATTATTATTATTATTATTATTATTATTATTATTATTATTATTATTATTATTATTATTATTATTATTATTATTATTATTATTATTATTATTATTATTATTATTATTATTATTATTATTATTATTATTATTATTATTATTATTATTATTATTATTATTATTATTATTATTATTATTATTATTATTATTATTATTATTATTATTATTATTATTATTATTATTATTATTATTATTATTATTATTATTATTATTATTATTATTATTATTATTATTATTATTATTATTATTATTATTATTATTATTATTATTATTATTATTATTATTATTATTATTATTATTATTATTATTATTATTATTATTATTATTATTATTATTATTATTATTATTATTATTATTATTATTATTATTATTATTATTATTATTATTATTATTATTATTATTATTATTATTATTATTATTATTATTATTATTATTATTATTATTATTATTATTATTATTATTATTATTATTATTATTATTATTATTATTATTATTATTATTATTATTATTATTATTATTATTATTATTATTATTATTATTATTATTATTATTATTATTATTATTATTATTATTATTATTATTATTATTATTATTATTATTATTATTATTATTATTATTATTATTATTATTATTATTATTATTATTATTATTATTATTATTATTATTATTATTATTATTATTATTATTATTATTATTATTATTATTATTATTATTATTATTATTATTATTATTATTATTATTATTATTATTATTATTATTATTATTATTATTATTATTATTATTATTATTATTATTATTATTATTATTATTATTATTATTATTATTATTATTATTATTATTATTATTATTATTATTATTATTATTATTATTATTATTATTATTATTATTATTATTATTATTATTATTATTATTATTATTATTATTATTATTATTATTATTATTATTATTATTATTATTATTATTATTATTATTATTATTATTATTATTATTATTATTATTATTATTATTATTATTATTATTATTATTATTATTATTATTATTATTATTATTATGATCATCATCATCATCATCATCATCATTATCATTATCATCATTATCATCATTATCATCATTATCATCATTATCATCATTATCATCATTATCATTATCATTATCATTATCATTATTATTATTATTGTAATTATATTGCGTTCTTTTATATTTAATGAGCCGACATTCTGGCAAAATGAAGTAGTAGGTTATGTTTGAATCTTTTAAGTTTTTCAACTGTTTTATTACATTTTCTTTCGTTTTCTCAGTTTCAGTGTCAATTGTCACTGAATAAAATAACAGAAAGAAAGAGACTTAGTGGGGTTCAGTATCGTTCATTCCAACTGCTCAACTGAGAGTTCATTTTCTGCTCTTAGACCCATAAGTTGTTGTTGTTTTCTAGTGCCTTGCATCTGGCAATGAAGCCATTAGCATTCGTGCTTTCCAATACTTTTGAGCTGTAGTTTTTTCTGATCTTAATGCTTCACAGGTCTTCAAGTGGTCTTCGTTCATTTCTGCTGGATCGTTACACAGGACACATATTGGTGAGGATGAGATACCTATTCTGTAGAGATGACTTGCTAAGCAGTCGTGATTTGTCAATAGTCGGAAGGCTGCAACCGCTGTTTTCCTTGGTCTCTGGGGGATTATATCTGGGTTGGAAAGTAGTGTAATCCATTTTTTATCTTTGGCATTTGTTTCTATTTCTTGTAGGTATGAATGAGAAAACTTTTTAATGATCAAGCGTTTCATTGAGGAATATGAGAAATTGAATTTAGACTTTTGTTTTATTGTTGTGCCTTTCTTTGCAAGTGAGTCTGCAGCTTCATTCCCCATGACTCCACAGTGTGCTGGAATCCATTGGAGATGAACAGTCTTATTAACTTTTTGGAGTTGTGTTAACATTTTGTAGCATTCTCTAATTTTTGTTGACTTCTTTGTAGTATTTGAACATATTCCTTGAATTGCAGCTTTAGAATCTGAAAGAAATACTGCCTTATTAAATTTATTTAAGGGAAGATTTAATAATTGTCGGAGAGCAATGTGTATAGCCTCTATTTCTCCATCATAATTTGTTGTGTCTCTGCCAACAGAATGATAAAAGGAAAAATGTGAACACGTAACTCCAGCTCCAGTAAGGTTTTCCTTGGAGGATCCATCAGTATATATGTGCAGCCATTCTTCTGTGGGATATCTAGTATTGATTGTTTCCAGAGCTAGAAGTTTTTGTATTTCTTTTGGTGTGTCTGATTTACTTATTTCCTCTATTAATTCCAAACTGAAGGTAGGTTGTAATAATTCCAATGGATTTTCTCTTATAAGTAGATTTTCTCTGGTGTTAGGAATGTTCAATTTGGATTTAATCTGTGTTACCTTTTCTAGGAAACTACTATGAGTTTTAAGGATTGAAGGGGGGAAGTTCTCTTCTGTCCATTTAGAGTTTGGCAGTCGTAACATTTTCTCGTGTTGGAGCAATGCTTGTTCTTCTATTTTTGTTGTTATTGATGGGGTCCATGTTAAGGCAAGCATGGCATTAATAGGTGTGGATTTAACTGCTCCAGTGATTAGGCGAAGAGCCTGATTTTGTCTGATTTTGGCTTCAGACGCATAAGTAATTATTTAAGAACATCACAAGTGAAGGATCATCTTAGTTATCTTGGTGTTCTTGCAATTGAATCTAATTTAACAGTGAAAATGATTATAACGAACTCATAAACTTGTTTGCAAATGACAGGGCAAGGAGGAAGCCTCTTGTTATTTAAACAGTATATGTTTTGACATCTAATATGGGGTGATGCCTCTTTAGTGCAAGTTCTTTCCATAAAGATGTTTATATATAAATTTTAATAAACTCACTTATGGTGTTTGCCACTCATACTTAAGTATCCAAACTAGTGAAACCATTCTCTATGTTGTGAAAATTTGAGTAGTATATGTATTGCAAGTTGGGGTGGGGGGCAGCAAATGTTTTTTTGCCCAGGGGCGTCAGAGGTCCTAAATTCCGGCCTGGTAACTTCTGTATGATATGTGTTTTAAACAATAAGTTACTTATCTAATATAGGTACTGGCAATGTTGGGAGTAAATGATCCTTTAATGAAGGTCACTTTAAGACCTTTATGTAAGTGGATGCATTTACAGAAAATGTCTTAATTTTTTTGTTGCTAACTCATTCATTGCAATATGATGCTGATTTTGACAACCTTGGTTAAATGAAGATAATAATAGTTTAACAAATGTTTATGAGTAAATATTCTATTCCACATTAACCCTACATATTTAGTCAATATTAAAATACAACTAACAATATTAGTGTACAAAGTCCAGGAGCACATAGATATGAATTAAAAGGGAATCTGTAAAGAAAAGAAAATATAGAAAGAAAAAAGAAAAATATTTTAATATTTACTTGAAGCATCTTGGACTGAAAGCTGACAATTTCAGTCAAATGATCCTCATGTTTAAGCCATTTTTCTATTTCTTCACTGAGTGTACACTCTTGCGTTAAGTTCTGTGCGAATTGTTGCTCCAAAGCAACAAGTTTATCCAGAATGATGTTGTACTGTTCCTGAAGTGCCACAAATTCTTCATCAGTTCTGTTTACGTAACAGACACAAAGCGTGTGGGTCATCATTGCTATCATCAGCATGAAACTGACTGTCATGTTTTATAAAGGTGGTCCTAAGAAACCTGAAATAACATTTGAGTACACAATTTAAACTGCAGCACTGGATTAGTAATTTCAGATTTCATATTTCTGAGAGAAGTCTGTTCAAAACAATCAGATACTAAGTTTTCTTTCAGAAATACATGCTTTCCATGTTTGTAATATGATACATATCTTCTTCTGATTCTTATTATTTAATAATCTCAAACGGAAGCTCATATATTTTAAGTAATGTTTTTATAAATTAAAAGGTATGTACTGTCATGGAAATAGTATTCATACAGTACCACAATTTATATTGATTACTGATATTTCAATATTAAGATAAATAAAAGTGCTAAGATTTTAACAAGACAGATACACTGTTAAATAAACAGTATTATCATAATATAGCTTTCAGAATTAGATAAATATGCTTCAAGAAAATGAGCAATACTCCAATCCTGGTGCTAACTCACAGGGAAAAAAGTATTCATACACCACTGGAAATGTAAACATACAAACCATTAACAAACTGTTTCAAGCAAGGAATGTCTTCAGTGACAATCTGCACCTCTTACATCTTGGTTCTGTTACCTGCTGAATGTTGTGCAACAGAAAAACGGGCCACAAAAATAAAGAAACAATTTTAATGTGAAGGCAATTGATGCCAATATCAAAAGGGAAAATAACTTTCAGAAATTGCTGATATTATTGGAAGAAGCCAGCAACTATACACATCATAATAACATAATATAGAGAGAAATACATTAACAGTGAAATAAGACTTGACCACAGAAGCCAACGCAAAGAGAAAAAAGAAATGTTAATAAGAATAGTCAAAAAACATGCTAAGCTGACAGTTTCTGTATTGCCTGTGTATGTTAATGATCAGTTCAGGAAGGAAACCACACTAAGGGCTGTTCACTATACTCTAAGTAGTACAGGTTATGGAGCTAGGGTACGAGATTTAGAAGAAAATAATACTCAGCAAGAAGAACAAGAAATTGAGAGAATTTGCACGAGGCATAAAAGCAAGAACACACATCTCTGTGACAAAGTACTGTTCACAGATAAACATAAATTTAACATAATTGTAAATGATAGCAGAATTTTGGTGTGAAGACCAAATACTGAGCTTCAACCTTTTTACCTAAATTAGTTTTGAGTTTCTGTTAAACTGCTCATACTAGTTGTAAGTTGTATACTAGAAAAATGTAATGTTATTTGATGAAGCCTTTGCATTTTTGTAATTCTTTTGGTGAATATATCCTATCTAAGAATCTTGAGCACATTTAAGGGCCCCATGTTGGCTCACATCCCTTGCCGCATTTTAACATACTCACTGGACATTCTCATCCCAGCTCCTCCCTCCCAAGTTATGACACACAACAGCTTGACTATAAGCTCAGTGTGGAGCCTCCTCCAGTTTTATTCTACTTACCTGTATCTAGCTAACAAGAACACACCTCCATTCTGTGAATGCCTCCATGTTGTGCAATAAAAGTTAACTTCAAATCAACTTTTGTTGCATTCATGCTGAGTTTCTATTGGTAAACTGTCTTGTCACTCATGTCATACTGTCACTGCCGCTTCATCATAAATCTAGTATTACTTCCATTAGATTTAGCAGTGCAGAGTTTTTTTCTTTTACCCACTTTTCTACTTCACTTTACAGGATCACTTCCCTACTTCCCCTCCTTCTGTCTGCTTTCTGTATACTATCTCCAACGACAGTTGGCCTCAACTATGGTGCCACATCAGAGTGAAATAAAAGTGCCTGTTTTGCTTTTCAGACTAGTATAAACAGCTATCATGAAAATTAAATCAGTGTTGAAACACAAAACATTACTTACATATAATTAATCTTGACTGGTTTCAAGAGCTTAACTTGCTCCCATCATCAGAATTGCCCAACTGGTTCTTATAGATGTTTCTGATGTGTGGTTTTTTGAGCTGATATCTGGTGGTGGGCTGATGAACTTCCACAATGGGTTTGATGGCGACAAATCAAAGTTCATTACGTGGAGTATTGTTTTTTATGATAAGAATTTTCTTCCAGGTGTCCAGCTCTGCAGCATGTTTTGTAGCCTTTAAAAGTTTTATGTTCAGCGTAATGTTGTGATTGGATGTCCAAAAATTGTGTGAAACTGCAGATTTATCCATCTGTTTGTATTTCATGCATCTCATGTTTCTTTTAGTCTGGTTTCTAAATTCCTCTTGGTTTTCCCTATGTAAATTTGGTCACAATCTGGGCAATTGATTTGATAGATTCCTGGTTTTTTGTTCTGTGGTATCTGGTCCTTTGACTTGTTGCATAATAATTGAGCATCTTTTTCAAAACTCGATAGATGCAGAATTTTGCAAAATTGAGTTATAGTATATAGTATCAGCATAATTTTCACCTTCTGCATCATTCTGTGAAATCAGATTTTGCAAAATTCTATTCATGTCCTGTGTAAAAGATAGGGAATATTAGCAGTTTTTTCAAAACTCGATAGGTGCACTTGCTCAGTTAAAGCAAAAGTTGATATATACAATTTTATGATACAGTGTGTAGCAACCTCAATTCTATGAAACGCATGTTGGCATTGACTGCCATCTCACTGTTATGATTCTTGGAATTCTCAATCATTTCTGCAAGCTTTGTACAGTGCTGCATCATTGGCAATAACTGCGAACTCAGGTTGTGCACTTGGATTTCACATGCATTTCTGCAAGCTTTGTTATACTTACATGGCATTTTTATTCTTAGTTGAGACACTGCACTGTACTATGCACAATGGACAGGAGCTCAGATTGTGAAACTGTACCAGTCGTAGTATGTGCCGGAGGTAGGAATTGCAAAAACAAGGAAAGGAAATCAAAGTGCAAGTCAAGAAAAGCTCATACTCCAGCAATTACATGTTCACATGGTCTCGTGTGCACTCCACAAAATCCTAAAAGTAAAGGGCATAAGCACTGTGATGGAGTTGATCTGACTTATAATGATATAAATGGATTTTCCCAACACCTTTCCGTGCTCAACAAAATAGATCAAGATAAATTCCTTATGAAGTATATGAGTATTACATCTTCTAATTGCAGAGTGGTGAAGAAAGAAGCTGCAAATAGAAAGCAGACTGTTAGCATTAAATACAGTGTGAGAACTAATGATGGCCGAGTATTGTCAGTATGTGCTACAAGCTTCCAAGGAATCACAGGGGTATCAAAAGATAAATTATCTCTCTTGGCTAGAAAATTTCACTTATCTGGGAATGCACCAAACGAAACCAGAAAAGGTGACAGAACAGGAATATTACAGAGGAGCATTACTGCTGCTATAAAGCAAGACATTAAGAAATACAGATGTAGAGAAAGTCACTATGGAAGAGCAAAATCAAGGAGAGGATATTTACCTCCAGAACTTAATACCTGAAAAATGTGGACCAACTTTTGCAACGAAAGAAGATTAAGAAATCTACCAGTCTGCTCATTGTCAAAATATAAATACATAGAGATTCTAAGGCTTTCACGGTATCAATACTAGAAACAATATATTCTGAGCTTATGGGCCGTGGTCTGCTCAGTTTCTTCTTCTTCTTCCCAGATGTTTCGTCTGCGACTATGGCAGACATCATCAGTGGCAGCGAGGTTGAGGGTTCCTAGGATCCTAGGATACTGTTGAAATCTCCTCTAGGATACTTCAACCTCGCCGCCACTGATGTCTGCTGTAGTCGCAGACGAAACGTCTGGGAAGAAGAAGGATCCCAGTTGACCATGGCCCATACGCCCGGAATATATTGTTTCTAGTATAATATATATTATTATTAAATCTGACCTTATATAAAGGTTTGCCATGTGACACAGAATAGCTTTCATGTGTTTGAAATGAATACATAAAAAGGTTAATAAAAAACAACAACCAACACAAAGCAAAGTTTTTGTTAGTATATGGCACAGTTAAATGATTATTTTATATTTTAGTACTTTCAAATTTAAATGTTATGGTTTCCGTACAAATGATTTCGGCATATTGCCACAGAGTATTTTATTGTCGTTAGGACAATGTCGTCCTGTAGCTGTTTAGGGAGCTTATATTGTTGTCTCCATTGCACAAATGATTTTGGTATTGTGCCCCTTGCTCTGAAGAATAGGCCTGTAACCACGATGTTGCTGATATTATATGAGGCACTGAAGAATGGAATTGTGGGCTCATATATTTTCTTCTTTTCACGATCCACTTCTGCCGGCTGGTCTAAGGATGTCTCGAACCTCACTGTGGGATCTAAGATCTCAGCTGTCCCTTTCTTCCTGTCGATAGCAATGACATCAATTCGACGGTTACTGCCACAGTCAGCCACACAGTGTACTTCTTCGTGGACTTCAAATCCTGTGCTTCGCAAAGCATTGGCAAGCAGAGTTCTTATAGTGTTGTGACACTTTATTTGCAGCAACTCTCCCTGAGAAATATCTTGGCTATCCGGTTGTTGCCGCGTCAAATTATAAAATGCCGACGTTTCGACCATCTTGTCGTGGTCGTTATCACAGGCAAACTGCGCCGCTATGTAGCAGCTAGTCAACTTATATACTGGCAAACAGGTGAAAGGTGGGTAAATGGTGAGCCCTGATAGGCTGGGCAGTCTCTGCATTGCGGCAGTCCTTCTGCATTGCTACGTCACTGCCATAGAATCATTACACTGCGGCACTGCCATAGAATCATTACACTGCGGCACAAATGACGTGGTGTTCTTGTGTTTTGTTCTACCCATGGCCGTAAACCAAAGTTTGTTAATGTGCATGCCACCATTATTATTAAAATTCTTAGGACAACGGGAAATTTCTAAGGCCTCTTTAATTTTTCTGGGTTGCCATCTGTTTTCACTGGTTACTATCTTGGTCTGATCAAGATGGCCGTGGAAGCTTGAGAGAAAACTCTCCCTGAGGACAATACCCGAGTAAACTTACCTGCGGTAAAGTTTCTATCTCACTGCAGCATCTGCAGTGGCTTGTACCCGTGGAGCGTCCCGGAAGTGAACGTACTGGAACCACCATAGCTGTCATCTTCAACATGTCACGCCATTCTGAGCTGGATAATCCATTACTTTCAAAATCCAAGTGTTGGCAGCAGGAACTTTGCCAAAGAGTGCCACTCCTCTTCCTTTCTGAGGGTATGCACACCAGGCTTCAAACTCCTGGCGTCTTAGTTTCTCCCTAAGTTGTTTAACGGAGTTTGTGGAGGACTCCTCTGGTATATGCAACTCTGTGAGGCATCGAGTTCTTATGGCTGCAAAATTGCGAACAACGTTTACATGTTCATCGTCTAGATTTTCAAGTTTGGTGTTAATATTTAATTGTTGAAGATAAGCTTCCCAAGTTGCACGTATTATTGATAATCACTTAAACTTTGTGCTGGTGTACAGCATACTGTTTGGGGTGTCATTTGGTAGTTGTAGGATTTCCTTCACAGCACTTTTGATCATTTTATCTGCTTTCTGGAGCCATACCTTTGGAATTTTCTCTATTGGAACCGACTGGAAAGGATAGATCAAAGTGGGCCCAATAAACTGATTTATAACTGTAAGTTTTTGACTAGGCTGGAGCAAGTGAGTTGAAGTAAACTTTTCAAGATTTAATTTTAATTTTTCTAGAACCTTCAATCTTTCATTCCGTACACCACACACTGACACATGCTCAACCTGCAAAATGGGATGAATGAAGATTAAGACAGAGGCACATGTGGAAAAGAAAAACGAACTAAGAACCATATACAGACTGCACAAGCTGCGTTCAAAAAGGTTTTATCAGCTATTGAAAGAGGAAAACGCTGAGGCAATCACTATGTTCTTTGATATGGAGTAGAATCCACCACTGCCTAAACTTTCTGTTAGCGAGGTACATATTCTATGCAAGGCAGGGGTGGCTGTATAATCTATGCATAACGACTCCATTTAAAACCCAGAACAAATATGACACTTCCTTGTATACATGGTTGGAAACTGAATCTGCTGAAGGCTGCAACCAGGTTGCCTCAGCTTTGCACCACTTCTTGTTGGAACTGGAAGAAAGGATGTCCAGCAACGCTCTTCTACCATTCGTTTATTTTCAGACTCTTGCACCAGTCCAGCATTACACATATCTACCCAATATGTGGGTACAGTTATATGCCTCCTGATAGAGTTTTCGGCAGAATTGAAAAAGAGTTAAGATAAAAAGAGAATGTCTTGAGCCCTGATGAGTACCATCAGATATTACAAAATCACAGCTCTGTGAAAGTGTTGTTCAAAGACTGGAAAATTAAGGACTTGAAAGAAAGTGCAAAACAAACACTGAAGAAAAAGCTTCCTTTCAAAATGAATATCCAGCAAATCATAGCATATTCCAAGCAATCAAAGGGACCATAAGGTATGAGTAGAGGTTCAAAATACATATTCTGCTTTGTTTGTGGAGGTGGATGTGATGAAACCGTGCAGCAAGTCGTGCAGCGAATTCCTGCTTTGATCTCAAAATGTTCCCAAAATTAATCAAGTGAGCAAAGAAAAGAAAAAGGATGTTCAAAATCTAGCTAAATTTTTTGAAATTCCAGAAACTGTAAAAGAATTTTATAAAGATGTACTATGTACAGACTGCAGAAGTACTAATAAAGGTTAAAGCTTACTTATTCATATCGTTTGAAATTTCTTTATATACATTCAATATGTTTGTTATATAAATAAAACAAAATACATTGTTATTGTGAATGTAGCAGTAAGTTTATACCTAATAAAGTAATCATTATAAACATTAACATGTTGGTTGTATAGTGCATTATGTATTTTGAAAAGGTGAAAATAAATAAAAAGTAATAAATACATAAATAAAAAGTAACAAAAATAATAAATGACAAAAATAACAAAATTTCAAGTGTTAATTTCTCACTCATGCAGAAAAGTTAATCAGCATCTATCGGTTTTTGAAAAAAACTGCATTTTCAAACCTCAAATTTGCACTAGTTATACTACGCTATTTGTTTCTTTTCACATTCAATGAGACAGTTTCAGGAAGGAGACTTGAATGATTAATATAGTTGCTGTGCTAACTTTTCTCAGAAACGCATTTCGTGCATCTATCGAGTTTTGAAAAAAATTCTCTTCAATTTCCCTATGCTGAAATTACTTTGTGAGGCTAAGTTAATGTTGTATTTTTTTAATACATTGTGGAATTTTTAGTGCTTACTTGGATGGTAACTGAATTTTTTGAAAAGCATAATTGCTTTTTTGTTGAGAGAGTTTAGTGATCTCTTTCAAGTGCTTCTGTTTTTTGAATAGTGCTATTTTCTTGTCAATGATTTGTTTGTTGAATCCATTATTAATTGCTGTGCTGACTATGTGTTTGTATTCTTTTTTGTATTCTTCTTCTGATAATGGGGTGTAAACCAATCTGTAGGATAAACTGTTTAGGTCTGCCACTTTGTGTGGAACTGGATTGAAGCTATTATTTTTTATGTAGTTTTCTGAGTGGGTAGGCTTTCTGTAAATACCAAAACTAATTTTATTTTGGTATCTTATTATTTTTAAGTCCAAGAAGGGTAAAGTATCTTTCTCTTCCATTTCCATAGTGAATTGTATGGCTCTGTTTTGTAAAGCGTGGGAAACAAATCAGAACCTTTGGGGACTCTACCTCAAATTGGCCTTTGTGTAAATTTGTTTCCTGCAACTGAGAGCACAAAAGATCTGTGTTTTAGGAATGAGTATAACATGTTAACTGTGTGTCTGGGTAGCTCCAGTTGGATGAGTTTGTGCAGAAGACCCGCATGCCAAGTCTTGGAGAATGTCTTCTCCACGTCTAGAGATATTGCTGCAGTGTAAACCTTGACCTGGTATCCCAGGGTGACAGCCTTCACTACGCGCAGCAGTTGCTCAGGCGTTGGGTGACCAGGCCGGAACCTAAACTGATGGGAAGGGATAGCTTGAGTGTCTTCCATTAGCAGGTACAAGCGAGCAAGTAGAAGTCTCTCGAAAATGTTCAAGAGGACGGAAAGGACGGGGTCCGTCCGCGGCCTTTTTGGGGTTGAGGCGTTGGAGTACGCCTTGGAGTTCACTAGACTTTATGAGGGGAAGTCGATCCCCCTCGTAAGGTGGTCATCGAAGCTATCGGCGTACTTCCCGACGAACGCTGTCGGAGAAGCCTAGGTCCTGCGGGTCATCTCGCGACCTCATAGTCCTCTTTCCAGATATTCGGCGAACACATCGGCTTTGGCTTGGGTTCATAGGCCAGACCTTGGGTGCCTTGGATGGGGAAAGTTGGGCGTTCATCTCTGTTTCGGAGTCTTTTGGCGATCCTCCGCACTCGCCGTCCTCGAGGTTCAAGCGAGTCATCGTGTCTTCCCACGCGGGCAATTTGTGCTTATGTAGTTGAAGATGCACCCCGTGGCGAAGGTGGCTTAACAGCGCTAGGTTCTGTGCGTGCGGTGTCGCTGGTAGAGTCTGCGAGCCGCCCAGGGTCGGCGGATAAGTAGAACAAGCTCTGCTATCAATAACAACTAGGTGAAAAGGAGCTGGGGTGTGGGTGGTGAGATTGCGGACTGTTCGCGTCACGATGTAGGTAAAGGAAGAGACCACAGTCTGCAAGCTTGGGATTTCTGTGATGCTTGTTTTAGTGGGGATGGAATTGTTGCGGCAAAACTTAATGCACTCCTAATCGACGTCATGATGTTGAAGCGGGCTGTCATGACTGGCAATCCGGGTGTTAGTCTCGAGCAACACAGGATTATGGTCTGAATGAAGTTCGTTGACCGATGTGAGTGATAGATGATAGGGGAAATGTAATTAATGTTTTTCCACACTAGCCGTGTGTAGGACGTAATTGGAAAGGGTACAGTGAGACTGAAAAATTGAATGCCATGACCGGGATTTGAACCACGGTTACCGTCCGGTAGATCCGTGGTTCCAATTCGGTCATGGCATTCAATTTTTCAGTCTCACTCTACCCTTTCCGATAGGGGACATATTTGATTGTCGCGAAGTTAATGACGGATGACCATTCCCGACTTGTTGCTTGCCGGGGGCCCTCTACTCTGAGCTGAGGGTCCTCATCTACCATGCGAATGATTTCATCCCCTCTTCTGTCCGCTCGGGGGCCGCAGTGCCAACGCGGACGCTTGGCATTGAGGTCTCCGGCTAGAATGACATGGGGATGTAGGGTGAGGATGGAAAGATAAATATTAATTACCGACTGTGTCTGGGATAGGTAGTACTCAGACACTATCAAGACTTCGGTTCCTCCGAGTTGAACACACGCGAACTGCTTCCCTCTCTTTCTGCGGACAAATTATATAAGACACGTGCTCATGCCAGGCGCTGTGCTCTAGCGGGTACTTTAAATACTTCATGTGAGGCAGTGAATTAAGTGAAATGAATAAAAAGAAGGATTTGCTGTTACTTTCACTTTTACATGTTTAAATAATATCGTTCACGGTTCAAGAAAATGTTTTGGCTAGAAATAGGCAAAACTAGCAAGTGTTTTCTAAAATCTTGTTAAATAAGACACAAGTAAATGCTTGCAACTCAAGTAAATACTTGTCCATTTGCAAGGTTGGTCAGAGGCAAACTCGTCGACTGTACTGCGTGTCTTTGTTGTATTTACTGTTTAAATGGCAGCCCAAGTGTGCTTTCGGGGGCAAAGTGCTGTAAAGGAAGGAGGAAGTCTTAAATCGCTACCAAGATTTGAAGCGTTGATTATTTAACTGAGAATCGCTACTAAGGTTTGAAAATGAAACCCTTGAATGCTTAACTAATTATTTTCTTCCCCAGCGTGAATAAACATGGGACGGGCAATCACATCCAGAAAAACAGAACGGAAGCATTCCTTCGCTACCTAACGATGTTATCAAATGAAGTGGCCGAATATTTAGGGATCAGTCACATTACAGTCTGTAAAGTACCCAGTCTCGAATGTTTCTGAATATACATAGAGAGCAAGCGAATGCACCTATAGTTTTCCCAAATACTTTAGAGAAAATGAACATGGCAAACTGACAAAATGGTTGAATAAGTTTCAAATTCCTACGGTGGTTGGTGCAATGGACTGCACCCACATAGAGATTAAAAACCCCACAGGGTATGGTGACATCAGTCATACAGGTCAAGCAACCATAACCGTTCAAGTAATAACATATGATGCCAATAAGCAATTACCTACTTGTATTGACGCATAAAGGCACAGAAGATCAAAGCCAGGCAGTGTTCAGGATAGAATGTGGAGCCAGAGACCAATACAGCAAACAATACGGAGGATACTTCTGTTTGCTTGGAAACTCTGGGTATGGTATTACACCGTGGTTATTAAAGCCTTTCCAAAATCTAGGAGACAAACAAGATCAGACTTTTAACACCGTTCAATCGAAACAGTGAATATAGAAAGAGTTTTTGAGTAGCTTAAACAGTTTTCTGGTTTTAGCCAATTATATGAGGATTCCATTAAACCAAGTTCCAGAAATAATCATTTGCCGTGCAGTGCTACACAATGTAGAAAAATATTTGTACGGTAACTGAAACTTTGATGAAGATGTAACTAATGGTGACGAAAATGAGCCAGAAGTCTTTGAAGATGGAGGTAATATCAGAAGAAGAGGAATGCAAAAACGATCTGAAATAGGTAGTTGGTGTTTTATTCAATCATAACTCCTGAATTGCTAGAAATTGATCGTGTAGGCTTATAAAAAAGATAGTCTTTTAGGAATAACGTTGTTGGTCGTTCCTTTAGAAGAAACAAACACTTTCAATATTCTTATTAGAAAAAAAAACATTTTTGTAAGTGTATGATTATTTGTATTTTGCATACATCCTGTAAAATAAAATTAACATGTAACAATAAATAATTAAAAAAGTTAATAACACTCTTAAATGTTCAACAACATGCGCTCCTTTGTCTCTAACAACACACACACATACATACACACAGCCTAATTCGTCTGTGTCGTGAAGCTAAAAAAATAGTCGTTCTTCACTTCTTGATTTATCGATGTGTCGGCCGTTGATGCTTAAATGTCGTTGGTGACGTGGTGTTGCCCTTTGATGTGTTTCGCTCCGGCTAGTCAGCTTGAGATCTCTTAATTTTATCTCGGGTTTGCGTAAGTGTGATGGACAACCCAAGAACAACTTTATATATTATTTATTTATTTTAAATATTTTCGGGAGCTATGCCGATTCTATATGTAGAGGAATCTCACTCACGTCCGCACAGCACAACCTCCCGTACTGGTCTGTGGTTGAGTAGTGACGCTTTCTCTCTTCCCCACGCTAAGAAAACCGTTCTCTTCCAATTTGAATGTCATGACGTCATCCAAGAAAGCCTCGTATCCAAAATGCTATTTCCTTTTCCCGCAATTTAGAAATGTCCCTTTCTATTATAACATGTTCTTTTATGAATTTCGAATATATAATTACCTTTTTAGGATTAAACGATGTTTACTTTATATTTTATTAAATATATCGCGCGACTTTTAAGGTTTTCAGACCTGACTTTCGAACGTGTATTTAAACTATGTAGTATGACGTCATGACTCGTTAATTTCAAACCAATAATGCGTTTATACTACAAATTTAACGACTATTATTTTCTCATATCTTGCTCACCTTACAACACTTCCTGCTCTATTATCTATTTATGTTATTACTTAACACTTATCGCAAATCTCACATCCGGCAATTAAATTAAAACGTGTCTTTTTCAAAAGCCCATTCGATTGGAAATCTAAATTTCGGTATCAGTCGTCTTCCCCCCCCCCCCTTCTTTTTACTTTCATCACTATGTATAGTAAGTAGGTGAAGTATTGTATTCCATCCACAAATTCGATGTTGAAATTTCACCGGAAATACCTATATGTTTTGAGGCCACTTGAATCCAAAAAAAGCACTTCTACATAAAGGTCCGTGTGTGTGTGTTTGTGTGGTGTGTGTGTGTTTGTGTGTGTGTGTTTGTGTGTGTTTGTGTGTGTGTTTGTGTGTGTTTGTGTGTGTGTGGTGTGTGTGTTTGTGTGTGTGGTGTGTGTGTGGTGTGGTGTGTGTGTTTGTGTGTGTGTTTGTGTGTGTGTTTGTGTGTGTGTTTGTGTGTGTGAGTGTTTGTGTGTGTTTGTGTGTGTGTTTGTGTGTGTGTTTGTGTGTGTGTTTGTGTGTGTGAGTGTTTGTGTGTGTGTTTGTGTGTGTTTGTGTGTGTGTGTTTGTGTGTGTGTTTGTGTGTGTGTTTGTGTGTGTCTTTGTGTGTGTGTTTGTGTGTGTGTTTGTGTGTGTGTTTGTGTGTGTTTGTGTGTGTGGTGTGTGTGTTTGTGTGTGTTTGTGTGTGTGTTTGTGTGTGTTTGTGTGTGTGGTGTGTGTGTTTGTGTGTGTGTTTGTGTGTGTTTGTGTGTGTGTTTGTGTGTGTGTTTGTGTGTGTGTTTGTGTGTGTGTTTGTGTGTGTGTTTGTGTGTGTGTGTTTGTGTGTGTGTTTGTGTGTGGTGTGTGTGTGTTTGTGTGTGTGTTTGTGTGTGTTTGTGTGTGTGTTTGTGTGTGTTTGTGTGTGTTTGTGTGTGTGTTTGTGTGTGTGGTGTGTGTGTGTTTGTGTGTGTGTTTGTGTGTGTTTGTGTGTGTGTTTGTGTGTGTGTTTGTGTGTGTGTTTGTGTGTGTGTTTGTGTGTGTGTTTGTGTGTGTTTGTGTGTGTGTTTGTGTGTGTGGTGTGTGTGTGTTTGTGTGTGTGTATGTGTTTGTCAGTCTGTGGACAGCATAACTCAACAACGAAAAGTCGTTTAAAAACCAAAGTTGGTGTTTAAGTTTAACATCTTTTAAGACTGCGACATGAAGGTTTTGAAGAAAATTGCTCCAGCCTAAACTGTCCTTTTCATGGAAAACTTTTCGAACATTTTGATTTTCTTGAAAAAGGCTCTAACGCTTTTGATTAAAATGTCATATGTTTAAGATATTTTTATGGAAAATGAAATGTATATTTTGAATTTTCTGGCTATAGTCCATGTAGTCCTGTTTACTCTGGAGGACTTTTACACAACCGGTAAACCGTAAGAGATAGACCAAATCTTACTATACAAAAAATGTAGATCTCGTTAAAACATACAATTTATGTGCAAGTGGATTTGTTTGTGGAGTGAACCATTCTTTGTTATTTGCGTGAGTTTTGCAAAACTTGTACTTTCCACAAATGGAGCACCGTTATTCGTTTTTTATATCTTAACCGTGCAAAGAAAACGGAATTTCAAAATCTTCATATAGCGACCACTCTTAAAACTTTTGACTATCGTTCAAAGCCTACTGTTCTTCCCTTGTACCTAGAAGGAAATCAGCAGTAAGAGAATTTCTGCAAATGTGTACCTTGACTAACGTGAAGGTGGAGGAATAAGAATTTGTAAGAATAGTTAGTACAACAGTGGAGAAAGGCATGTAAGTGCAACATATCAGATTTTTACTTTCTCTACTGGTAAGTAGCGGAAGTATTGTATTCCACCCAAAAATTCGATGTCGAGATTTCACCGGAAATATATGTTTTGAGGCCCCCTGAATCCAAAAAAAAAGCATTTTTAGAAAAAGGTCCGTCGTGTGTGTCTATCAGTCTGTGGACAGCATAACT
>CM060971.1:2467500-2507500 GCA_030765045.1 Tenodera sinensis
AGAACGTTCTGGTGTATTCCACTCACTTTGAGATGGCTGGCAGCCGGCAGCGAGATCCCTCAGTCTTGGGAAGGCAGAAATGTGGCAGAAACTATCGTGAAATAAAGTAGTGTGTAACCCCGTTTGAAAGACATTTTCGAAGCGACCAACGCCCATAGTTAACAATATTTTGATTTGACTTGTTTTAGTGTGTGATTTACTAGAATGGAAAAGAAGAGAAAAGTACATAGTGAATGCAGAACATTCAAAGATCAATGGAACTATCAGTATTTCGTGATCGAGTCCTGTAATAAGGCGCTATGTTTGATTTGCAATGAAACCATAGCCGTTTTCAAAGAGTATAACATTAAACGTCATTATGAAACGAAACATTTGCAAAATTACTCAAAATATACAGGACGTTTGTGGACAGAAAAATTTGAAACTTTGAAGCGCGGATTGAAATCGCAGCAATCCTTCTTCTTAACGAAAGTCAAACCTGAACAAGAGGCTGCAACTCGTGCTAGCTTTCGTGTGGCTCTTGAAATCGCAAGACATGGAAAACCATTCACCGATGGAAAATGATCAAAGAATGCGTAGTTGCAGTAGCCGAAGAAATCTGTCCCGAACAGGTAAATTTATTTAAAACTGTCAGTTTGTCAGCAAACACCGTGGGTCGGAGGGTACAAGACATCGCAGAAAATATATCATCTCAACTGTGTGAGTGGTTTTCTCTGGCCTTGGATGAGTCAATGGATGTGACAGATACTGCTCAGGTGTTGATTTTTATTCGAGGAGTAAATAAAAGCTATGCAGTGTATGAAGAACTTCTTGATATTGATAGTGTTCACGGCACGACTATTGGGGAAGATATTTTCAAGGGGTTGAAAATGCCATTAATAATAAGAACCTTCGATGGAAAAACTTGAAATCTGTTACAACTGATGGAGGCAAAAACATGTGTGTTAAAAATAAAGGAGTGATTGCACTTGTGTCAAAGGTTGTAGAAAACGACGGTGGTTCAAAACCATTGGTCTTACATTGTATCATTCATCAGTCCTTGTGCGGAAAATGTTTGGATATGTCTGAGGTTATATAACCAGTCATATCAGTTGTTAATTTCATCAGATCCATTGGGCTGAATCACCGACAATTCCGCGAGTTTATTCAAGAGATTGGAAAAAATGACTTACGATATCATACTGCCGTACGCTGGCTTAGTTGTGGAACAGTCCTTAAGCACTTTTTTGAACCACGAACAGAGCTCGAAATTTTTTGAACGAAAAGCATTGCCCTCTTACTGAATTACAAAATAGCGAATGGCTGTGGAAGTTAGCACTCTACGTATGTAGATTTGACAAAACACGAACAAACTGCATTTGAGATTGCAAGGAGTAGGTAAACCAGCTTCTCCCTGATTTATACACTAATATCAAATCGTTTCGGCAGAAAATAATACTGTTTCAATCACAGTCACGGAAAAATGTTTCACACATTTTAAAACATGTGAAATATTCAGTCACACTACTGAGACTGAGTTTCCTGTCCATTTTGCAACCGAAGCTTTGGGTGCTTTGAAGATAAATTTTGATACCCGTTTCTCAGACTGTGATGCATTGCGAATGAAATTAAGATTTTTCAAAATCCTTTTGATACTGACATTGAAACCCTAGCCCCGGAACTTCAAATGGAAATTATTGATTTACAGTGCAGTGGTATAATTAAGAACAAATATCAAAGCTCATCTTTGTTGGAATTTTATAAAAATCCTCCACTGGTACAATTTGCTAATTTGCATAAATTTGCTCGTGGGCGGTTTTCTGATTTTGGTACGACTTACTTGTGTGAGAAACCATTCTCCAAAATGAAGTACACAAAGAATAACTTCTTGACATTGATAGTGTTCACGGCACGGCTACTGAATGTTTATACATCTAAGTTAACCGATGAGCGTCTTAAATCTCTCTATAATTGGTACAAGTAAAATTGGCCACAACTGCAAAATATTGTCAGTGGTAAATCACAGTTACATAAATCGCATTACTATTTTTCAGAAGGGGACACCCCGCAGTTTCATTCGCGTTAATTTAGCTTTTCCGTCCCTGAGGGATTTTCAGAATAAAATATATGTATTTAGGATATACATATATGTACATTCCAAACTTCGGTTTACATACCCTTTACCCCAGCATAACTACCGAAGGTAAAACCGCGGGATGTTCACTAATGTTAACGAGATTCATTTCAATTATTTGTTAGTTATAATATTTAAGTTTAATTTTTTTATTATTATACTTGTCTTTAAGCTTTACCTAGCTAGTAAATAAAACAGACTAAATAAAACAAAGTAACATGAAGTTATTTTTTTCTTCCAAGCTAACTTATCACAGCACCAGAATTAATGTAACCAAATATTATAAATAAATATTATTGTAAATATTATTATTGTATTATGTGTGTTAATATTTACGTTGATTTGTAACAATACTGACTCAAACAATATTGTAAGAATTTATTTTGTAATTAATTGATAAATTAAAATTAAATAAATAAATTTGTGATTCATGACATAGGGCCGGATTAATGACACTGGCGATCCGGATTTGGCCCGCGGGCCGTAGTTTGGAGACCCCTGCCTTAGAGGGGTGCAGAGGGCAAAAGTGGTGTCGCTATTTGTAATTAATTTAACTTCGCTGGTGTGACAAGCAAGTGAAAATGATATTTTGCCTGTATCAAAATTATCGTACACCCCCAAAATTATCGTACGGGTTGATAGCCATGAGTACATATATTGAAATTATCGTGCGCTCCCATAATTATCGTACGGGTTGGCAACCCTGTGTAGAAAGTAATTTTGAACACCTGGTGTTACTCTGTTTACATCGTACCAAGAAGCTCCTCACTCCTTAGCGCGATTGCGCGTTCAAGGACAAATACATTCTCCTGAGTTACTACTTGGCAAAGCGACGAGGCGTATTGATCTTGGTTGTCTAGCGCTGTGATCGCTTCTTATCTCGTTTACTACAACAGCGAAATATCAGTAACTGGGCGTACAGTCAGAATGCAATGCAAATGAATGTTATCTCGCGCCTGCCGATATATGAGATGTCCTGAAGATATGATTGCATCTGAACAGAGTGTACATACACTGTCTCGCCATGTATGTGCAGTAAGCTCACGTAAACAACTCGGCAGTTTCACATTCTTTCCTATACACCTCATGGATTTGCCAGTTAGTAATGACAGTAGCTATGCTTTATTCTAAACAAATAGATACATTAACACTACAAAAAACAAGCATAGTTATAATATAATAGCGATATGCCTCACCTTGGACAGTGGAGGTTGTTGTAACAGGAACTTTGATCCTGCCTCATGCAGCTCTATGAGACATCTGAATATAAAACAAGTTCTAAATGAAATAACTGCACGTGCTACTTAAAGCGACTACACAAAACAATCTGGCCACTTGCAGAATGTAGTCCTATGTTATGGTCGAGGTCATAAGTTGCGTCACGCTGTCTTCTGGCATCTGTAAACGCTTTTAACTCAACTTTACATTATGGAGAAACTATGGACACGCATGATTCGATAGATGTTCATAAATGAGTTGTACAGTTACACATTTAACACACAATATTGAGAGCGAAAATATAATGTGCAACTACGTTCACTTTATACCGTTAATGCTAAGATGGTTTTCTCTGTAATGTTAACTCTGCATGCAGTCGTTAATATAGGGCCAAATCAAATCTTAGATAAGTAAGAGCTTTATAATTGTATTATTTAACTAGTTGTTGCCTCCTGCAGCTTTATTAAAATATATCTTCAAGACATTTACATGGCAAATAAAATGTATTGGCATATTCAATTTTCTGGAAATAGCCTATGAAGACTTCTTCATTCTGAAGAATTTTGTGTAATTGGTAAACCATAAGAGATAGACAAAAACTACTATAGGTTAAACCCCGTCGATGTTCAATTGCTTCTCGCGATGTCATAAACAGAGAATGGAATTTCCAGGTCAGCATAAAGCGGCTCGCTTTTACGAGGTGTAATCAAAACGTTTCCGGAATGACTTCACAACAATTTTGCCATTGAGCTGTGTTAAAAATGTGACAAAAGCCCTGATACAAGAAGGTCAACTCCCCAGGAGACTACTTAAAGAGGGGCGACAGAACAAATCGAGTATTTACCCTCCCCACTTTACTCCAACTCCAATCACCTGTCTTTTCCGGTTTTGATTGTTTATGTATTCACACGTCTCCACAAATAAGGTAAGTTTCAAGGCGTGCAGTGGCAGAACCGAATAGAAATATGATGTATTGGTTTTGTGATCACATGATTGTGATTACGCTACATACATTTTCTTTTGGCATAACAAACACAACGCTTTAGAAACACAAAAATACTTAAGTTCCAAGTCGACTTTAAAGAGTTTTTAATTTCTCTATTACTTACAGTAAGTAGGAAAATTATTGTATTACACCCAAAACTTCGATGTCGAGATTTCACCGGAAGTATACACTGGTGTGCAAAATCTAAGAATGAAAGTACTATTCGCATGCTGTGACACTGCCAAGCAGCATAGCTCGATGAAACTTGAATCATATATAGGGAGAACTGCTACAGTAGACAACCAAAAGAAATATGCAATTAGACGAACAGAAATAACACTTTTATTCATATACAATAAGCTGCACTAAAGTCACTACGACATATGATGGCCCTCTAAATTTACAAAAACCGAGTACATGGTACTTAAAAAGGTGTATGATCCCAACTGACAGCAACGCATGCTCTGCATCGTGTTCCCATGCTGGCCACAAGGTTAGAAAGGATTTCTTGTGGTAGGATGTTCCATTCCTCCACCAGCACTGTTGACAAATGCTGTATGGTCGTTGGTGCATGTGAACGTGCTGCAATGTGTCTCCTCACAGTATCTCAAACGTATTTGACGGGATTTAAATCGGGGAACGGGCAGGCAAGTCCATTCGCCGAATATCCTCTGATCCCAAGAGATCCTACACCTGCACTGTCCCATGCAGGCGCGCATTGTCACTCAAAAAAATGAAGTCAGGGCCCACTGTACCCCTGAAAAGATGCACATGGGTAAGGAATACAGTATCACAACAACGTTGTCCTGTGAGCATGCCGTGTTCAAAGATTTAGAGGTCGGTACGCCCATGCCTCCCCAAACCATAACACACGGACCACCAAAGCGATCATGTTCAAGGATGTTCCTGAGTGCATTACGTGTTCCCACCTCTTGCCAGATATGAGGGTACGTCGAAAATCACTACTCAGACTGAATCTGCACTCATCTTAGAAGAGCACTCGACTTCATTCCTCGTTGGTCCAATTTTGATGCTCTTGGGACCATCGCAAACGGTGCCGCCAATATGCGAGTGTCAATGGAATACAACGTGAGTACTTACCTCTGTGCAGTCGCCGTGCCACTGTGTAGCGTGAGAATGCGTGCCTAGTAATCACGGGCGTAGCGTCATTGGATGTGAGAAATGTATTACATACCCTGTAATTTTCCTCAAACTGATTGCAAGATTGCTATTCATAAAATTTCGTTGTACATTATCGTTTTAATGTCACTAAAAGGCAAGCTTTCGTAAGTATTATGATTTTAATTTGCGCCACTCTGCAGCACTGTGTTTGCAAACAAAGTTTGGTTCAACATCTGTCGTCAGCTAGAGGAAGCTGATATGCGCCTGACCCAAGGTATGTGGTATGTAAGATCACATCTCGTGTTAAGAATCGTGCTAACATTATTGCATTTATAGTCGTGAATAGGGAGTAATTCGCTGTTTGCTTTGCTTCTTGCATGTGTGATTTTTAATTGTGGACATTTGAGCATGATTTGGACCCTTGGTTATGTATTATTAAAGCAAAATATAGGTTAACATTCGCGCGGATTCTGAGACGTGGGTATGTAACCAGGCAGATGGCATCCGAGAGGTCACGAAATGAATCAATGCCAGAGGAGTAAACAAAATTGCGTTTCCGTGCCATTGTTGCAACGAGCGAATGAGTGAGTGGAGTTCAAGAGCCCGTCGAAAGCTAAGTCATTTGGGCTGTTGCAACGAATATCAAAATAAACTGTTGTGTGATTGACAAACTGAACGTAAGTAGCCACCAAACATTAACATTTCTCTAAAATGCAGTGTGTAATTAAAGCAGACCCTCTATTACGACGAACATTAAACAAATATAAGACATTCCATAATTAAAGTTTATGAAAGTGAGTCTTGGCTATCTCGTAATACTTTAAACAAATATTTTGTTCATTTTTTTTTTTACTTTCTCTACTGGTAAGTAGGGGAAGTATTGTATTCCACCCAAAAATTCGAAGTCGAGATTTCACCGGAAATACATGTTTTGAGGCCCCCTGAATCCAAAAAAAGCATTTTTAGAAAAAGGTCCGTGTGTGTGTCTGTGTGTCTGTGTGTGTGTCTGTCAGTCTGTCAGTCTGTCAATCTGTGGACAGCATAGCTCAAAAACGAAAAGTCGGTTAAAAACCAAAGTTGGTATTTAAGTTTAATGTCGTTCAAGGATGTGACACGACGATTTTGAAGAAAATAGCCCCACCCTAAACTACCCTTTACATGGAAAATTTTTCGAAAATTTTGATTTTCTTGAAAATGGCTCTAACGATTTTGATTAAAATGTCATATGTTTGAGATATTTTTATGACAAATGAAATGTATATCTTGAATTTTCTGGCTATAGCCTCTGTAGTCATATTTACTCTGGACGACTTTTGCATAACTGGTAAACCGTTAGAGATAGACCAAATTATACTATACAAAAAATGTAGATCTTGCTAAAATACACAATTTATGTCTCAATAAATTTTCTTGTAGGGTGAACCATTTCGGAGATATATCTTGTTATGTATGTGAGTTTCGGAAAACTTGGAACTTTCGTGAAATGGGTCATCGTTGTTCATTTTTTTATGTTACGTGTACAAAGAGAACGGAATCTCAAAGCTTTAAAAGATTTGACTATCGCACAAAGTCTACTGTATTCCAATATTCCCCTTGCACCTACAAGGAAATAAGCAATAAGATAATTTGTACAAATGTTTATTTTAACTAACACGAAGAAGATATAGGAATAAGAGTTTGTAAGAATGGTTAGTACAAGAGTAGAGAAAGTCATGTGAGTGCAACACATCAGATTTTTTCAAAAGAAAAGTGAGTTTGGAATTCTAACGGTTATGAAGATTTCAATAACATTTATAAGGCAGTCATAAAACATAACTATTCTTATAATCACAAAATATGCGAAAAACAACTGGAAATATTTGGGATAAATCCAGGGATAGAATTTTCATTGAATAATTATTAGTATAAGCTCTCAGTTAAACAGCATAATAATGAAGTGAAAAAGAACAGAGCTTTACTTTCTCATTTAGCTGCATGTTTACTAGGAAAACAGGCACTTACTTTTCATCGTCATAATGAGAATGAAGGATCTTCAAATATAGGCAATTATATTGAATATTTAAATGAATTAGCAATATATGACACGTCTCTGAAAGTGTGCTTGGAAAATTCGACTGTTTTTCGTGCAACTTCACCTGGTATTAAGCATGACTTAATTTCAAGTGAGAGTGCCATCAAGACACATGGAAATAAGAAAGAAATTTCTGATGCCTTCTTTGTTTTATCGATACTAATTGAAACTCTTGACATTAATAATTAACAACTCTGCCCGTTCGTTACTAAAAGTTGACGAATACATTGAAGAGAGGTTTATTTGATTTACAGATGTAAGTTCTGACCAAGGTTGCTAGGTCTACTGATTTTGCAGGAGATCTGCTTTTTAGCAAGTCTAGTGATGTACTGCTAAAAACTGAACGCCCTTCAAAATCTCCTGCTTTTTACGTATTTTCCATTTTTACTTTCTCTACTGGTAGGTAAGTAGGGGAAGTATTGTATTCCACCCAAAAATTCGATGTCGAGATTTCACCGGAAATATATGTTGTGAGACCCCCTGAATAAAAAATAAAAAAAAAAAAAAATAAATAAATAAAATAAAAAAAAATAAAAAAAAAAAATAGCCGCCCTAAACTACCCTTTACATGGAAAATTTTTATTTTCTTGAAAATGGCTCTAACGATTTTAATTAAAATGTCATATGTTTGAGATATTTTTATGACAAATGAAATGTATATCTTGAAGTTTCTGGCTATAGCCCATGTAGTCGTATTTACTCTAGACGACTTTTGCGTAACTGGTAAACCATTAGAGATAGACCAAATCGTACTATACAAAAAAATGTAGATCTTGCTAAAATACATAATTTATATCTGAATAAATTTTCTTGTAGGGTGAACCATTTCGGAGATATTCCTTGTTATGTGTGTGAGTTTCGGAAAACTTAGAACTTCCATGAAATGGATCATCGTTGTTCATTTTTTTTATATGTTAAGTGTGCAAAGACAACAGAATCTCAAACCTTTAAAACATTTGACTATCACAAAAAGCCTACTGTATTCTAAGTTCCCGTTGCACCTACAAGGAAATAAACAATAAGATAATTTGTAGAAATGTTTATCTTAACTAACACGAAGAAGATATAGGAATAAGAGTTTGTAAGAATGGTTAGTACAAGAGTAGAGAAAGTCATGTGAGTGTAACACAGCGGCCACCAAGTGGATCGATTTTGTGCTAGAGCAAATAACGTAGCACTGTGCACTGCCACGAGTGCCGTGCGATTTCAGTCTGAGGCATGACGTGGAAGTGGACTGCAGTGTTGTCTCGTCTCTTGCGGTTTGTTTTTGTAAACATCCCAACTTGCAATATTTATAAGGAGTGTAGATTCAGAGCTTCAGATTAAACAAGAACTGTTAGATTTTGTTGCACTGAAGGATACTCAACAGTTCAGCAGTTTGTTCAGGTCATAGACTTGCAAGAATATGTTCAAATATTAACAGATTTGAACCAAGAATTTCAGAAAAGGTAACGTGGTGCAATTGGAGCAAATTTTCCAAATATTTTCTGAGCTTTACTCTACAGTTGATAACGTTCCATCTGAATTGCAACTTGAACTTATCGATTTGCAATGCAATCGTCAACTGAAAAGTAAATCCCAAGTTTGAGTGATTTCTATTCACATTTTCCAACAAATACATTTCCTCTATTACTAGAAATGCCGCTCGTGTTCTATGTATGTTCGGTTCACATATATATGCGAACAATTTTTTTTTTTCGCTAATGACATTAAACAAAAAACGCTGCAGAAGTCAACTGTCGGATCAGAACTTAAAATGTCAACTTAGACTAGCTGCTGTACAAACATTGATACCTAATATTGAAAAACGAGTGTGTCAAAAGAGACAACAAAAGTCTAGAAAACTAGGTTCCACTTCTGAGTAATATGTTGTGTTTATTGCTTTTCTTCGAACTATTGTTTAATACCGCTGTATTGTAAGTAGATTGTAGATTATTTTCATTTTTTTAAACTATCAATTAATTGTTCATTAGTTTTTTCATTAAAAGAAAAGTTGAATGATAATGAAAGAAACGTTATATTAAAACAATATATAACAATTATATCCTTCATATTACAATTCGATTATTATTGTAGCACAGTCAATTGTGCATTTAAACTGCAAGATCGGCATTCCGCCACTGCTCTGAAGGCTACGGAGTGCACGGTAGACTATTCCGGCGTGCAACGGGTAAACTCGCACGACCTGCTGTGCACACTGCATTGAGATGGTGGCCGCTGTTGTAACACATCAGATTTTTAACACTAGTTCTTTAACATCATATAATTCGCTCTTCCGAAAAATATTTTCAGGCAAAGTATTTCCCTCGTATATCAAAGTAAAAGATTAATATAGTCACCTGCATACATAGTGGTAGCTGTTGTTTCTGCACTGCGCACTATCCTTGACTGCTACATTAAACGTGAACATTTGAATTCCACTGAAACAGATAAAGTTGAATACAGGGATCCAAAAGTATTTCTTCCCGTGGAAAACAAAATCATCCCTGCCCGACAAATATGTACAAATTTTCAAATTACACTATGCTGATTTTTACGATGAGTCAGTTCGCGACATACTAAACTGTTTTTCACTAAGTGATCCTCTTGTTACAATATTGGAAGTACTAGAACCAGCTAAAATCCAAACAGTTCATTCAATTGCACCTCTTGCTTCTCGGTTTCCTAATTTGGTGAAAGCAGAAGAAACCCAACAAATAGATACAGAATGGAGGCTACTACACAAGACATTGCATGTATAGGTCGCGCGTTACTTCTTGACGAATGAAAATTTTATATGAAAGGTTGAATGCGAGTCTCTACTCAGCTTTTGCGGGAACGAGAGAGACGAGGTACAGTCTGCAGTGAGATGACGCGCATGCTTCTGAGCTGAAGTAGTACAACACTACAAATCAATTTATGACACTTGCAGTAATATCAGTCACACGCATTATACACTATACCTCTATAACTGTTTCCACTTAACTTTCTTGCATTTATTCTATTCCCGACATCTCTCCCTCGTCTGAATTGCTATTTTCGTTGCATGCATACATACATCCGTACCGCACAAAACTTCTGCAGTCGACTGTACACACACACGTGACAGAGGGAAACAGAGGTGTCTGTTATCGTAGCATAAACATTTGCTGACCTGTTTATTAAGGGTAGGCTCACTCATTGGATTTCTGCTCAAGGTCATTCGTCGAGAACGAACGCGCAACCTATAGCAAGAACTCTACAACGCAAGAATTTTGAAGCGAACATATCATCATCATCATCATCAATCATCATCACCACCATCATCAATCATCATCGTCATCGTCATCACCGTCATCATCATCATCACCACCACCATCATCATCAGGGGCCCTAATGACCAAGTTGTCGACGGGCCCTTAAACCCAACACACTCACTCATCATCATCATTATTATTACTACTACTACTACTACTACTACTACTGCCACTATTGTTATTAATTTCATAAATATGTATACACAAAGTAAAATTGCCAGTTAAAAAGAATCTACTATTTTCTCCTGCTTTTTTCAAATGAAATCTGCTGCTTTTACTTCGGCAGATTTGGCAACACTGGTTCTGACAGAAAAACAGATTCTCTTTTGAATCATGCTCTCAGTATAATCGAATATTTCTTTCAGAAAATGATGAAAGTTGAAAACTCCGAAGGGCAATTCAGTTTAAATTGGAGCCATACTTTAACGAATTTTACAATATTTGTTGGATTACATAAGCAAGTCTGATAATCAGGCTACGCGACTAGACTAATTATACTATTTCTACAAAGGGTTATCATGATGAACTGAAGCAGATAGAAGAATAAACGTTCGTAAGAACAGTTTTTGGAAGCTATGTAAACATATACTATAGCAGTCATGCGAATGTATCAACAGATTAGATGTTTTTCTTTCGTTGTGTCCCATGACCAGGACCGTATATATGGCAGGGTACACCAGGCAACTGCCCAGGGTGGAACATTTTAGGAGGTGGCAAAATTACTGGAAAGCTGCACAAAAAAAAAAAAAAAAAAAAAAAAAAAAAATAGACATGAAACATCAAGGTCATTTAAATTTGCCGCTCGCAGATGAATATTAATTGACGCATGTTGCCTATGCTGATTAGTTTGCACGCTATGCACACGTAGCGGAGACAAAGCGAAACGCATTCCAATAGTGAGAATCGATTAACACACGCAAAAAATTGTAAAATCAAGAAGTGCGTGTTGTTATTCATTAACGTTAATTTTCTATATACTATTATCTGAGGTAATGAACAGTAATTATTATTATTATTATTATTATTATTATTATTATTATTATTATTATTATTATTATTATTATTATTATTATTATTGTTGTTGTTGTTGTAATTATATTGAGTTCTTTTATATTTAATGAGCCGGCATTCTGGCATAATGAAGTAGTAGGTTATGTTTGAATCTTTTCAGTTTTTTAACTGTTTATCATATTTTCTTTCGTTTTCTCAGTTTCAGTGTCGACTGTCACTGAATAAAATGACAGGAAGAAAGAGACTTAGCGGGGCTCAATATCGTTCATTGGTGAAAGATAAAAGAAGAGAAAAGAAAAGAAGACGCATTGAGAAAAGTTCCACGCCTTGATGTGTTTATAAAATCGACCCCAAGGAGTTCATGTCAAGAAGAAACGCCTTCACCAAGTGAAGCTGTTTAAGACTATGAGGAAACAAGTACCCCAAATAAATCTAAAGATTTAAAAAAAAAAAAAAAAAAAAAAAAAAAACTTTTATCAAACGAAAGTGAAGGCGGAACTTCCATCGTTGCTCACGAAACCTTTGCAATTAGTACTGATCCTTTTCTTTGGGAAAAAACTGATAAAACATGGGACTATATTGCAATGAACGGGGTAAAACAAAATAAACAAGGTGACTTCTAAGTCGAAACGTCAGTTTACAGATGGTGCCACAAGACATACTAGTGCATTTTTTCAGAGATAGCTGGCGAACAATGAAATTATTAGCAGAGGTTATTTAGTATGTTCGAAAGTCAGGGAACATTATTTTGTGCACCATGTACTCTTTTTGGAGGAACATCAGGTTTGGCAGGACCTCGTGGTTTCTTAAACTGGAAACATCCAGAGCTAATTGCAACTCATGAAAACAGTCCAAGGCACCTAGACTGTGTTCTTAGTTTAAAAAAAACAGAAGTTCCATTTTGACAAGGATAGATGGAAAATTATTCTCACAACTTGAAAATGAAGTTCAGTACTGGCGTAATGTCTTACAAAGGGTTGTTGCTGTTGTGAAGAAACTTTCCTCTCGAGGACTGCCTTTCCGTGGCAATGATGAAATTCTTATAAGTGTTCATAATGGTAACTTTTTAATGTGCATGGAACTGATTGCCGAATTTGATCCATTTCTTGCTAGCCACATGTCACTATATAAGGATTCTGGAAGTGGAAAAACTTCACATCTGTCTTTTACTATATATTCTGAGCAAATAATCAAAATCATGGGGAAGAGAGTTATCGAAGAAATAGTGGCAAAGTTACTGCGGCAAAACACTACTTTATAATTGTTGACTCCAGTCCTGATATTGCACATAATGATCAATTAAGTTTTGTCTTGCGTTATGTCAACAAAGAGGGGCTAGATGAAGAGCGGTTTGTTGAATTTGTGCCAAATCCAGGACACGGTGGCCAGGATCTGTCAAATGCAGTGATAAACTGTCTTGAGAGACATGGATTGGACATAGGTAACTACAGAGGACAGAGTTATGACAATGCACCAAATATGTCAGGTATTTATTCAGGCTTACAAGCTAGAATCAGAGCTCTCTCTCCTTATGCTTTCTATATTCCTTGTTCAGCGCACACTCTGAATTTGGTGGGTTCAAGTGCACCAAGATGTAACCAAGCAACTTATTTTTTTTGACTTTTTGCAAGAAATATTTAATTTTTTCAGTGCTTCTAGTCACTGATGGAATCACTTATGCACATTTTTCAGTAAAGAGAACTTGAGTGTCAAGTCCCTCTGCATAACACGATGGTCTGCTAGAGAAGAAGCTTGCAGAAGCTTGAACAAAGATGGCGAGGCAATCGTTAGGGCACTGTTGGCAATAATAGGGAATGAAAGTGAGAAGTTTTTGGTGAAATCTGAAGCTAAAGGCATAATGTAGAAGTAGTGCCTACCACTCTTTGTAATTTGTATAGTTCTTTGGCTGGTTTCTTGGAAGATATGAAAATGGGATATAAAGTTTTCAAGAATCTAGGACAGAAGAAATTTGAGTCTCTTTGTTACATTACTACAATTGATCAGGATAATAAACGCATTAAGAAAAAGAAAAGATTCTTTGATGAATCTGATTCAGACTCTGAAGGAAATTATGATTCAGATGACTTACAGATGTGTTTCCTTTTGATTCTGGATAAATTGATTGAAGAACTGAACAACAGAATTTCTTTCTACAAAGAATTCAGTGAACCATTTATGTTTTTGACAAATCTGAAGATGCTTAGTCCACTTGAAATTCAGGAAGCATCATCCAGACGTCAGAAAGTCTACAGTTCGAATCTTGAGGATTCAGCATTTGTACTTGAATGCTTACACTTCAAAAGTTACATAGAAAAGAATGAAAATGCGACGCACTCTCCTACACAGCTGTAACGTAACTGTCTAGAGAGTGTTTACCCAAACTTAAACATAGCTCTGCAAATATACTTGAGTACTCCTGCTTCCAACTACTCAACTGAGAGATAATTTTCTGCTCTAAGACGCATAAACAATTATTTAAGAACATCACAAGTGAAGGATCGTCTTAGTTACCTTGGTGTTCTTGCAATTGAATCTGACTTAACAGTGAAAATGGACTATAACGAACTCATAAACTTGTTTGCAAATGACAGCGAGAAGGAAGCCTCTTGTTATTTAAACAGTATACGTTTTGACATCTAATATGGGGTGATGTCTCTTTAGTGTAAGTTCTTCCTATTAAGATGTTTCTACTTAAATTTTAATAAACTCACTTATGGTGTTTGCCACTCATACTTAAGTATCCAAACTAGTGAAATCATTCTCTATGTTGTGAAAATTTAAGTAATATATGTATTACAAGTTGAGGGGGCAACAAATGTTTTTTTTTTTTTTTTTTTTTTTTTTTTTTTTTTCCTGCCCAGGGGCGTCAGAGGTCTTACATTCGGGCCTGCCCATGATAATAATGCTTTTGAAGAAAGGGGCCAAACTCAGTTGCATAGCGATGTTCACAGTGATCGGTTTAGTTATTCTCGAGTTGTAAGGACGCTTAAGCAACAAGCTTCTAAAATGTGACTTTTTAAAGTCCCATTTATATGCCGCCTTTAACATCTAAGGTCATATCGGCGCTATTTATCTTTGGAACAACAGCAGTGATGTTCACTCGCTTTACAGTGGTTTTATTCTTTAGGTTGGTGTTATTTTGGGTTATTACACTAAATCCAAACACACATTCACACTTAAGGGAGGCAGGGGAATAATCCCGGGATTACGATGAACTTTACTTAACGTGACTTGACGCGACGGGACGTAACTTGAAGTAAAAGACTTAAGGGCTAAGAATGCACATAACTTAACGTATTGGGAATGATCCTGATTGGTTATTCTTCTGCTCGGCAAATATGGCTGACTTCGATTTTCTAATCAGAGTTTATGTTTTCCAAAAATAAAAACAAAGAGAATACGAAAATATGAAGTAAAAACATTTTTAAACGGCGAATAAAGTTCTATGGAGATGGCCATAACCTACTTTAGGAGCTAAACAAAAGAAACAGGGAAAGAGTTTTGGTTCAAATAGTCCCGTGACCTCCAAACTTGATGTAAGGTGAAGGAAACGTTTGGCATTACCAAACTCCTACGTTAAGTCACGCTAAGTCGACTCTAAATAGCTCATTTAATATAATGTGTTAAATTTCTCCATCACGTCCCGTCGCGTTAAGTCACGTTACGTCAAGTTCATCATAATCCCAGCATAAACCTGGCTGAAGAAAAATTCCTACACCCCAGCAGGGAATCGGACCCGGAACCTTTGGATTTGAACGTTAGCATGTCAACCATCACACTGCAGAAACAGTGACTACTTGATTCTAAAAACCTGAGCATATCGTTAAAACGAAGTTAAGGATTTTAATGCTATCAGCAGATTCCAAAAACTTATTGCAGTTCACTTTTATAATTTTGTTTGGTTTCACTCATAGGGCTAAGCACAATGTTTCTTATCAGAACGTACCTCTCGGACGATAAGTTTGGTCACGACCGCACCAAAATGGAGCATTCAGTACTAAACAAGTGCAGCCATTGCCACGTCTTCTGTGCAGGTATGATTGTTATATTTTTCACTGAGCGTAATCTCCTTCGCAAATAATATCTATTCATTCTAAGTTAAAACATAATAGATACATATTTAGAAAGGAACTATAATAGTGGTGTGTAGTTTAAAAGGCAATGATGTAGTGGATAGCTCAACTATGTAGCATGATCCAAAAGTCTAATGTGTGCATTCATAGCACTTCTCTTCTACCTACTTCATATTAATCGAGAGACATCTGTAGAAATAGTTTCATTACATGTTTCCTCGTAAATACAATGGAAAAAAGAAGAATACCGTAAGTTTAAGCCATAATCAAATATTTTAAGAGCAGCCGCTATGTGATGGCTTGACATTCCTTTGCATGTCCAGTTTTATATCAGTTGTGAAGATAACATCACTGTCAGGACCGCTTCCAGTTATTAGCAAGAAAAGGAATGACTTCCCACTTGAGAAAATACAAGTACTGGAAAATTCATACAAATAACAAGAAATATCACGGAAATGGTTCACCCCACAAAAAATCTGATGTGTTGCACTCACATGACTTTCTCTACTCTTGTACTAACTATTCCTACGAGCTCTTATTCCTATATCTTCTTCGTGTTAGTTGAGATAAGCACTTGTACAAATTATCTTATTGCTTATGTCCTTGTAGGTGCAAGGGGAATATTAGAATATGGAGGCTTTGAGCGATAGTCAAACCTTTTAAAGCTTTGAGATCCCGTTCTCTTTGCACGCTTCACGTATAAACAAATCTGATGTGTTGCACTCACATGACTTTCTCTACTCGTGTACTAACCATTCTTACAAACTCTTATTCCTATATCTTCTTCTTGTTAGTAAAGATGAACATTCGTACAAATTATCTTACTGCTTATTTCCTTGTAGGTGCAAGGGGAATATTGGAATACAGTAGATTTTGTGCGTTAGTCAAGTCTTTTAAAGCTTTAAGATTCCGTTCTCTTTGCACACTTAACATATACAAAAATAAACAACGTTGTTTCATTTCACGAAAGTTTTAAGTTTTCCGAAACTCACACACATAACAAGGAATATCTCCGAAATGGTTCACTCTATAAGAAACTTTATTTGGACATAAATTGTGTGTTTTAGCAAGATCTACATTTTTATGCAGTATGATTTGGTGTATCTCTAACGGTTTACCAGTTATGCAAAAGCCGTCCAGACTAAATAGGACTACAGCGACTATAGCCAGAAAATTCAAGATATACTTTTCATTTGTCATAAGAATATCTCAAACAAATAACATTTTAATCAAAATTCTAAGAGCCATTTTCAAGAAAATAAAAAATTTCCATGTAAAGGGTAGTTTAGGTTGGGGCTATTTTCTTCAAAACCTTCGTGTCGCATCCTTGAAAGACATTAAACTTAAATACCAACTTTGGTTTTTAACCGACTTTTCGTTTTTGAGTTATGCTGTCCAAAGGCACTGACACACAGACACACAGACACACACACACACACACACACACACACACACACACACACACACACACACACACACACACACACACACACACAGACCTTTTTCTAAAAATGCTTTTTTTGGATTCAGGGGTTTCAAAACATATATTTCCGATGAAATCTCGACATCGAATTTTTAGGTAGAGTACAGCACTTCCCCTACTTACCAGTAGAGAAAGTAAAAATCTGATGTAGGGTATTTGGGGGGAAGCTGGCGCAGTTTTTTATGGGCAAGATGGCCGCCATGCGTGATCTAAGGATTACTAGGTAAGGTGGTAGGGGAAGCAGGATGTTGTAGGTGTTTGAAGTAATCTCTAGGGATAACCTTTAAGGTCTATTGCAGTGTATGTATGTTTATGAGCGTTCATGGTAGTTGAGTATGTCGTTCACTATATCGATGTAAACCGCCTAACGCAAGAGCTTCCTATCTTGATTGAATATGATACCCCCAACATAATGACACCTCGCCCCACATCGCCACGCTAATCTAACCTAACCTAACGCCTGCTCTTTTTACTAGACCTTTCATATTTTAACCTAGCCTAAGCTAACCTAACCCGGCTCCCACTCTTTTTACTCGGTCCTTCAAATTTAACCTAGCCTAAGACCCATAACTCCACTGGTCTAACCTAACCTAACACCTCTTCTAATGATTTATTCTTCATCCCTATTGCTCAACCCAAACCCTACTCCTTTTACTCGATCTTTCAAATTTAACCTAATCATCACCGCCATCGTTGCAATCACCGCCATCCTTGCCATCATCACCATCGCTACCATCACCACCATAACCATCACCAATGCCAACATCCTCACTATCACCTCCACGTTATCATCACCATCATCAACATCGTTACCATCACCACCATAACCATCACCAGTATCACCATCCTCATTATCACCTCCATATTACCATCACCATCCCCACCATTACCATCGTTGCCATCACCAGTACCACCATCGTTACCATCAACACCATAATCATCATCAGTACCACCATCGCTACCATCACCACCACAGTTACCATAGCCATCATCAGCATCGTTACCATCACCACCATAACCATCACCAATACCGCCATCCTCACCATCACCACAATCGTTAGCATCTCTACCATAACCATCACCACCACCACCACCACCACCACCGCCGCCGCCGCCACCGCCATTGTTGCAATCACCATCGTCCCCATCGTTACATTCACAACCATAACCACCACCACTACCTCCATCCTCACCATCACCACCATCGTTACCATAGCCACCATCCTTGCCATCATCAGCATCGTTACAATCACCACCATAACTATCACCAGTACCACCATCGTTATCATCACACTCGTTACCATCATCACCATCACCAACACAAACGTCACCAACCCCTCCTATTAGTATCTAACCTAATCCATCCTCCCCTACTTATCTATTCTATCCTGCCATAATGTCTCTTGATCTTCCTCTTTGCAGATATAACCTTGGGCATTTATCTGTTATATGTAGAAGATTTCCAGCGATTTTAGTTTTTAGAAAGTATTCAGCCACTGCGACACGCTTATTTAAGAACCTCTCAGGCAATTTTGAGAATTATGTAGGTTATTTGTTAGATTTTCGAGAGGTTTTATGCTATTTTGATGCTGTTTTAGATCGTTTTGGCAGATATTTTAGTTGCTTTAAGGCTTATCAGGCTGCTTTTACGACTGATTTACACACCTTTCAGGCAATTTCGAGAATGATTAGACATTTGTATTCCATTATTGGGACTTTCAAGGTATTTTATAACCATCTTGAACCTTAGGTGCATATTTCAGTCATTTTTCAGGCATTCTGAGTGTTTTAGACCACTTTCCAGAACGTCTTAGACGATTTGGACGTTTCTTTACCCAATATGATAGTTATTTTATTTACTTTCATTATATTTTGACATTATTCATGTTTCTTCTCCTCCCTCCCACTCTTTCTTAAACTAACATTAGAAGACGTTGTAACCTTGTTGTTCAACTAACTATTGTCTACGATTTCTTCCCTGCTCCACTATGCTATACAAGCTAACCTCATTTTTAACGATTCTTCTGCATAGTTCAGTATGTTCTAATGGCAACACGCCAGACGTTGCTTACATTCCTTCTAAGACCATCATGACCTAGCCCAACATAACCAACCATCATCGTCGCCAACGCCACCTATGCTGCAACGCCATAATTATTGCCACCACCACCTCCAACACCAACACCACCAACACAGACATTACCACACCCACCACCACTACAACTGTCATTACTACCATCATACCCCTTCACTACCAACGCAGCCATGACCACACCCCACCATCATCATCACCACACCAACTAACGCCACCTATTCTGCAACACCACCACCGCAACCAACACAACCATCATCAGCACCATCAACACCTCCAACACCAGCGCCACCATAACCTGCACGACCACAACTATCGCAGCACCCCACCTCCGTCATCACCACCACCACCATAACCTACACGAACACTACAACCACCACCACCACCACCACCACCACCACCATCACCACCACCATTAACAACAACACCACCACCCTCACCAGCGCCACTATAATGGCCACCATTACCACAACCACCACCAACGCCACCACCACCAACACCACCACCATTAAGAATCTTTCAAGCAGTCTTGAGGATTATGTAGATTATTTCATCGATTTTTCAGTGGTTTCATGGTATTTTGAGGTTGTTTTAGACCGTTTAACACATATTTTACTTGCTTTTGAGTACTTTCAAGGGTAACGGGTGATAATTTTCACGACCTCTGGGATACTGAAGCAGGTATTTCAAGTGTTGTTGGACCTATCTCTCTGCTAGTTTAAATATCGTTTCAGACATTTTAGAGGCATTTTAAGCACTATGCGGATATTTTAAACTTTTACACCGACATTTTGTAGTCTTCAGGATACTTTGAAACACTTTTTTAGGCGTTAAACGCTTTTAAGGGTGTTTTTTGAACACCAATTCAAACATCAGATCCTTCGCAGGAATTTCAGGGTTTTCAGGGTATCTCAGGCTTGTGACAGGCATGTTTCAGCAGTTTAAAGATGTTTTAAGACGCTGAAGCAGGTATTTTTGACGCTGCTAGGGATATTTTAGCTGATTTAAGCACATTTCACCAAGTTTTCTTCATTAATTGCTTTTGTTTAACAGTAGTTGCGGTGCAGTCCAACCTAGCCATTCATTTATTGCATTTCTAGCACTTATTATTTCAACTACATTTCACTACTAGCCTAACCCAGCAACAATCGTATCATCATCATCATCATCATCATCAACAACAACTGCTCTATCTCGTAGTCTGACCATGCTAACCTAACCTAACTTAACCTAAGCTAAGCTCCATACTTCTATTCGTCTAACCTATGCTAACCTAACCCAGCCTGAGCTCCAATCTTCTACTCGTCTAACCCAATGTCTAAGCCCTTACTTCTACTCTTTTTACTTTGGTGTTTCATATTTTAACCTAATCTTATTGTTATCCTCCTCTTATTGTTATTTATTCTATTTCATCATCATGATTCGTTTCTAGATATTCATTCTGTCCCGTTATTATCTATCCTATATCATCCTCCTCTGCTTCTCTATTCCATCCTGCCATAAGGCGTCCTGATTTCCCTCTTTACGGATATAACCTCAGGGTATTTATTCGTTGCTTGTAAAGGATTTCCAACGAATTTAGGATTTAGAAGATATTCAGACTCACCAGCATGTTTTCAGAATTTTTTAGTCTTTTCGGAGCATTCTATAGCTATTTTAAGTGTTTTGAGACACTTTTCGGGATATTGAGAGCGCTGTTACACCAGTTGTAAGTACATTTTTTGAAACCTTTCACTCCAATTTCAATGCTATTTTGGTCCCTCCGATAGATCTTTTAGTCACTTTTAATACATTCCTGGTACTTTTGCAACATATTTAAGAACTTTTCAGGCAATTTCGAGGATTATTTAGACGCATCTAACATAACCAACCATCACCGTTACCAACGCAGCCTTATCCTGCACCACAATCATATTCTGCGACTATGGTATATAGTATGTTTGACATTTTCTCCATATCTAACCTGAGCTAACCCTACGTTTCCTCCGGAGTATTATTTACAGCCCACATTCAACCTTGTTTTTTCCTATCCTCTCTCCTTATAGAGCTTTAAACTTCTACTAGAACATGTTCTAACCTTTGATGTGGAATTACTCACTAGACCTATTTTACCCTCTGACAAAATGATATTCAGCTGTATGAGCCTTTCGCTTAGTTCTACATGTTATGAAGGTAACATCTCGAACACGCCTAGTAGCTTTTTTGTAACACTCACCCCCACCTAACACGATATAACCTGTTTCTTAAATTATTATTTTACGGCTTTATCCAACATTATTGTTTTATCTAGTCCCCCCTCCTTATAGAGCTTTAAAGTAATACTAAAAATGCCCTAACCGATGACGTTGAAGTTGAAGGTATTAGATTCTCTGGCATGTGAATCCTAAGTATTTTCTAAACACTGTACAGTGTGTTAATGTTGTTTTAGGAGTTTTCTAGGTATTTCAGTCATTTTTGCGGTTTTGTAGAGGTTTTCAGGAATTTTTGAAGCTTCGTGGTGATTTTTCTGTTTTCACGTCGTTAGTGTCTATTAATGCTTTTAATGGGCATATGAACCCCTTTTAGCAACCTGTCATCCGCTTACGATCATTTCATGCTTTTGTAAATGTATGAGGACAGTTTGTATAGAGTTGTTCATCGTCTTTCTAAGACTAACCCAACCTAACCTAGCCCAACCAACCATGTCCAACTCCAATGCCACCATATCCTGCGACAGCAATAACATCATCACCACCACTATCACCAATCCCCACTATCCACCACCACCATCTCCACCACCATCTTCACCACCATCGCTATCATCACAATAAAATCCATGTGTCATAAACATAAGAATTATAAAGAAAAGGGACGAACAATACCTATAACTATCGACATAAGAAGCATTTCAGATATATTCTACCGATTGCAGCGCCTTATAGCGACTTCAATCAGTACTAAAAGGCACATTCTACAGATGTTATACTTTTATGACGGTACATTATATATTAGCAGCCAAATTTTCATTCTTTTTTACGATTTTTCTACGTTTTTGCGTACTTTGAAACAAATTCAGCATTGAATTAAGACGCGAAACGGCGGGTACGTATCTTTAGGTAACATTTCTTTTATCGATATCGGATGACAGTAATGGAACCATCTAAACAATATTTAAACGCTTAAAAAACCAAATTTCTGCTATATTTCATCAAACCTTCCTATTTTTATGACTTTTTTTTCGTCTTTTACGCACTTTGAAACGAATCCATCGTCGAATTAAGACGCAAAACGAGCGGTATGTATCTTTATGTAACATTTCTTTTATCGATATAGAATGACTCACGATAATTCAGGATCACGATTGCAGCGCCTCATAGCGGCTTCAGTTAGTACTAAAACGCACATTTGACAGATTTTATACTTTTTATGACTGTAAATTATATATTATCCCTCAAATTATCATTATTTTTATGGTTTTCCACCCTCTTTACGTACTTTGGGACGAATCCGACAGAAACAATAAGACGCGAAACGGTGGTTATGTATCTAAGTAACATTTCTCTTATCGATATCGGATGACAGTAATGGAACCATCTAAACATTATTTAAACGCCTAAAGAAACAAATACCCCGTATTTTTATAATTCTTTCTCCATTTTTATTCACCTTAAGATGAATCAAGCGTCAAATTAAAACATGAAACGATGATTGTTTCTAAGTACCATCATTTCAACAACAAAGACATTAATTTTAAATATCACCATGAAATAATCATATTTACACACGTCTTAACACGCTAACGTACATGTTACAATCTCTCAACTGAAACTCGTTAACACAAGGCAGAGCAGGTAAAAGCGTCAACATGTCAGTTGAGAAACCCTAGCCTCAAACACAGTGCTGGCGACATTTGGATGCAGTTAAAGATGCCGCCCTCATTAAATATTAAAGGGGTGCCGCCAGATAATTGACCACATGTTAGCCACATGATAACATGGGCAATTAACCTGTCAACCCTTGTCAACCCTTGTTAACCCTTATCGATGGTAATCTGACAGATAATGAGGGTCGCTCCTTTGTCGGCCTTTCACTGACAAAGAGAATGGGGTCTGAAAAACACGTGTTGAACACGTATAATTAATTTGAGGTTATCCATTCATATGCAAAGGAAGTTCAAACCACCACTTCTACCCTACTCTGTGATCGCTGATTTCTCTTAAACTAAATGAGATATCGAAGTGTGGTAAACGGTAATTATCTTCTAATAAAACGGCGCATCTTCTGATGTAATTTTGAAGATCACTGGGGGTCCAGGGATCGATTCCCGTGCAATCAATACCTTTATTATTGGAATAATTCCTAAACTGTTAGTGATAAAAACTTCGAATAAATTTTATTAAATTGGTATTGCAATGGGCTTTCCTTTGTGGTATGATCGGGATCCTGGAGTCCTGGGTTCCAATCCTGATTTGGTGAATTTAATTATCTCGAGAATCGCTTAAGCTAGAAGACTGAAATAAACTTTATATGGTAATACTCGTTAAGGACAATTATTTTCTAACATGCGAGAGCTGAGGTATCGTGGGTTCGATTCCTACCTTGCGGAGAATTATTGAATTTTGACCTATATCGTGATTTGTTACACTTGGAACAGTGATGTAAAGACAGATTAGGGTAACTTGACGCATAAAATGATATATTAGACAATTTTATCCCTACGACTCATAGTTCGATTACCGGGACGGGGCAATTACTTCAAAGTCGATTTATTCGCGAATCAATAAAGATAGCGCTATGAAATAAAAAGTTAAACGCTTCAGTTAAATGCTCTGGTCCTGATTTATGAATAAAATGGTAATTTTTATACTGCGGGTCTAGTTCGAATCTCTAAGGGTCCATTTAAATACCTTGCAAACTAGGGGTCTTAGAGCCTCGAAATAAAGATTAAATTAGTGGTATTTACAAAATCAATTACTGAATACTCTTATTAAGAGAAACAATGCCTACCTTGATTCTAGAACCCTTAATCATGGACAACTCGGAAAAAGCTGTTCAGATATAATTGACGGAGAATGCTGTTATTTTCTTTAATATTTAAGCCAATAACGTTCATTTACGTACATATTCCCTGCTATCACGAGGGAGAACGAGAACAGAGGAACTAAGGTGAAAATATGGGCGAAGAAAAAGAGGGTGCATGCTAGAAATATTAATTTAAACCATTAAAGGAGTAAAAAATCGCGAAAATTACCAATTATGGCATACAACGCTAAGTATTGTGATCTAAATGATGTGTGTAGTACAATGATTGATGAGTACCTGGAAAAATATGACGCAAAGAAGCTTAAACGGTGAAAAGCGCTGTCGGGTGTTTACGTCCCATATACTCGCTCTGATGGCTTGGTGGTTACTGCTGGCCTTCTCATAATGTTGCTACGTGGATCCGAGGGTGGGGAGACTTTCCTGTCTAAACTTGTTTTGAAGGAGTGTGGACAGAATGTCGCAATTACTGTGTGACGTCATTTAGCTATGTTAGTTGACTGAATGATGAAAGATAAGAAATAACCTCGTTTCTAAGGGTGTATTCTGCTAATAGTTTCTTTTTCAGTTATTTTTTTCCTTATTTATTCCTTTTTTTTCCTTTTATTGTTATATTAGAGGTTTTATATATACATGCATTGAAGTTAACGTGTTAAGACGCTTTCAAATACGTTTATTTTGTTGCGGGAATATATAGTTAAAATTAATGTCTTTGTCATTGAATTATGTCTTCTGTATGGTGCTTGCGTGACGTCATTAGACCTGTAGGAACATGTATGGACGGAGCAGACATTCCGTCGACGCATGAATGTGACGTCATAGGAGTGAATTAACCCATACGCCTATTGCTGAAATTGATGATATATAGCGGAAAAATTGGTTTTTAAGCGTTTAAATAATGTTCAAGTGTTTCTATCACTGTCAACCGATATCGTTAAAAGGTGTTTGTTATTTAAAGATACATACCCACCGTTTCACGTCTTAATTCGATGATGGATTCGTTTCAAAGTGCGTAAAAGACGAAAAAAAAGTCATAAAAATAGGAAGGTTTGATGAAATATAGCAGAAATTTGGTTTTTTAAGCGTTTAAATATTGTTTAGATGGTTCCATTACTGTCATCCGATATCGATAAAAGAAATGTTACCTAAAGATACGTACCCGCCGTTTCGCGTCTTAATTCAATGCTGAATTTGTTTCAAAGTACGCAAAAACGTAGAAAAATCGTAAAAAAGAATGAAAATTTGACTGCTAATATATAATGTACCGTCATAAAAGTATAACATCTGTAGAATGTGCCTTTTAGTACCGATTAAAGCCGCTATAAAGCGCTGCACTCGGTAGAATATATCTGTAATGCTTCTTATGTCGATAGTTATGGGTATTGTTCGTCCCTTTTCTTTATAATTCTTATGTTTATGACACATGGATTTTATTGTGATGATAGCGATGGTGGTGAAGATGGTGGGGGAGATGGTGGTGGTGGATAGTGGGGATTGGTGATAGTGGTGGTGATGATGTTTATGCTGTCGCAGGATATGGTGGCATTGGAGTTGGAGATGGTCGGTTGGGCTAGGTTAGGTTGGGTTAGTCTTAGAAAGACGATGAACAACTCTATACAAACTGTCCTCATACATTTACAAAAGCATGAAATGATCGTAAGCGGATGACAGGTTGCTAAAAGGGGTTCATATGCCCATTAAAAGCATTAATAGACACTAACCACGTGAAAACAGAACAATTACCACGAAGCTTCAAAAATTCCTGAAAACCTCTACAAAACCGCAAAAATGACTGAAATACATAGAAAACTCCTAAAACAACATTAACACACTGTACAGTGTTTAGAAAATACTTAGGATTCACATGCCAGAGAATCTAATACCTTCATCTTCAACGTCATCGGTTAGGGCATTTTTAGTATTACTTTAAAGCTCTATAAGGAGGGGGGACTAGATAAAACAATAATGTTGGATAAAGCCGTAAAATAATAATTTAAAAGAAACAGGTTATATCGTGTTAGGTGGGGGAGAGTGTTACGAAAAACTACTAGGCGTGTTCATAACATGTAGAACTAAACGAAAGGTTCATACAGCTGAATAAAATTTTGTGGGAGGGTAAAATAGGTCTTATGAGTAATTCCACATCAAAGCTTAGAACATGTTCTAGTAGAACTTTAAAGCTCTATAAGGAGAGAGGATAGGAAAAAACAAGGTTTAATGTGGGCTGTAAATATTACTCCGGAGGAAACGTAGGGTTAGCTCAGGTTAGATATGGAGAAAATGTCAAACATACTTTATACCATAGTCGCAGAATATGATTGTGGTGCAGGATAAGGCTGCGTTGGTAACGGTGATGGTTGGTTATGTTAGATGCGTCTAAATAATCCTCGAAATTGCCTGAAAAGTTCTTAAATATGTTGCAAAAGTACCAGGAATGTATTAAAAGATCTATCGGAGGTACCAAAATAGCATTGAAATTGGAGTGAAACGTTTCAAAAAATGTACTTACAACTGGTGTAAAAGCGCTCTCAATATCCCGAAAAGTGTCTTAAAACACTTAAAATAGCTATAGAATGCTCCGAAAAGACTAAAAAATCCCGAAAACATGTCGGTGAGTCTGAATATCTTCTAAATCCTAAATTCGTTGGAAATCCTTTACAAGCAACGAATAAATACCCCGAGGTTATATCCGCAAAGAGGGAAATCAGGACGCCTTATGGCAGGATGGAATAGACAAGCAGAGGAGGATGATATAGGATAGATAATTAGAGGATAGAATGAATATCTAGAAACGGATCATGATGATGAAATAGAATAAATAACAATAAGAGGATGATAACAATAAGGTTAGGTTAAAATATGAAAGACCAAAGTAAAAAGAGTAGAAGTAAGGGCTTAGACATTAGGTTAGACGAGTAGAAGTATGGAGCTCAGGCTGGGTTAGGTTAGGATAGGTTAGACGAATAGAAGTATGGAGCTTAGCTTAGGTTAAGTTAGGTTAGGTTAGCTTGGTCAGACTACGAGATAGAGCAGTTGTTGTTGTTGTTGATGATGATACGATTGTTGCTGGGTTAGGTTAGTAGTGAAATGTAGTTGAAATAATAAGTGCTAGAAATGCAATAAATGAATGGTTAGGTTGGACTGCACCGCAATTACTGTAAAACAAAAGCAATTAATGAAGAAAACTTGGTGAAATGTGCTTAATCAGCTAAAATATCCCTAGCAGCGTCAAAAATACCTGCTTCAGCGTCTTAAAACATCTTTAAACTGCTGAAACATGCCTGTCACAAGCCTGAGATACCCTGAAAACCCTGAAATTCCTGCTAAGGATCTGATGTATGAATTAGTGTTCAAAAAACACCATTAAAAGCGTTTAACGCCTATAAAAGTGTTTCAAAGTATCCTGAAGACTACAAAATGTCGGTGTAAAAGTTTAAAATATCCGCATAGTGCTTAAAATGCCTCTAAAATGTCTGAAACGATATTTAAACTAGCAGAGAGATAGGTCCAACAACACTTGAAATACCTGCTTCAGTATCCCAGAGGTCGTGAAAATTATCACCCGTTATCCTTGAAAGTACTCAAAAGCAAGTAAAATATGTGTTAAACGGTCTAAAACAACCTCAAAGTAACATGAAACCACTGAAAAATCGATGCAATAATCTACATAATCCTCAAGACTGCTTGAAAGGTTCTTAATGGTGGTGGTGTTGGTGGTGGTAGCGTTGGTGGTGGCTGTGGTAGTGGTGGCCGTTATAGAGGCGCTGGTGAGGGTGGTGGTGTTGTTGTTGTTGATGGTGGTGGTGATGGTGGTGGTGGTGGTGGTGGTTGTGGTGTTCGTGTAGGTTATGGTGGTGGTGGTGATGACGGAGGTCGGGTGCTGCGATGGTTGTGGTCGTGCAGGTTATGGTGGCGCTGGTGTTGGAGGTATTGATGGTGGTGATGGTGATGGTGGTTGCGGTGGTGGTGGCGTTGCAGAATAGGTGGCGTTGGTTGGTGTGGTGATGATGATGGTGGGGTGTGGTCATGGCTGCGTTGGTATTGAAGGGGTATGATGGTAGTAATGACAGTTGTAGTGGTGGTGGGTGTGGTAATGCCTGTGTTGGTGGTGTTGGCGGTGGAGGTGGTGGTGGCAATGGTTATGGCGTTGCAGTATAGGTGGCGTTGGCGACGGTGATGGTTGGTTATGTTGGGTTAGGTCATGATGGTCTTAGAAGGAATGTAAGCAACGCCTGGCGTGTTGCCATTAGAACATACTGAACTATGCAGAAGAATCGTTAAAAATGAGGTTAGCATGTATAGCATAGTGGAGCATGGAACAAATCCTAGACAATAGTTAGTTGAACACGTCTTCTAATGTTAGTTTAAGAAAGAGTGAGAGGGAGCAGAAGAAACATGAATAATGTCAAAATATAATGAAAGTAAATAAAATAACTATCATATTGGGTAAAGAAACGTCCAAATCGTCTAAGACGTTTTGGAAAGTGGTCTAAAACACTCAGAATGCCTGAAAAGTGACTGAAATATGCACCCAAACTTCAAGATGGCTATAAAATACCTTGAAAGTCTCGATAATGGAATACAAATGTCTAATAATTCTCCAAATTGCCTGAAAGGTGTGTAAATCAGTCGTAAAAGCAGCCTGATAAGCCTAAAAGCAACTAAAATATCTGCCAAAACGATATAAAACAGCATCAAAATAGCATGAAACCTCTGGAAAATCTAACAAATAACCTACATAATTCTCAAAATTGCCTGAGAGGTTCTTAAATAAGCGTGTCGCAGTGGCTGAGTGGTTTCAAAACCCTAAAATCGCTGGAAATCTTCTACATATAACAGATAAATGTCCAAGGTTATATCTGCAAAGAGGAAGATCACGAGTCATTATGACAGGATAGAATAGATAAGTAGGAGAGGATGGATTAGGTTAGATACTAATAGGAGGGGTTGGTGATGGTGATGATGGTAACGAGTGTGATGGTAACGATGGTGGTACTGGTGATGGTGATGGTGATGGTGATGATGGTAACGAGTGTGATGGTAACGATGGTGGTACTGGTGATGGTTATGGTGGTGATGGTAACGATGCTGATGATGGCAAGGATGGTGCCTATAGTAACGATGATGGTGATGGTAACGATGGTGGTGATGGTTATGGTGGTGATGGTAACGATGCTGATGATGGCAAGGATGGTGGCTATGGTAACGATGGTGGTGATGGTTATGGTGGTGATGGTGAGAATGGAGATAGTGGTGGTGGTTATGGTTGTGAATGTAACGATGGGACGATGGTGATGGCAACAATGGCAGCGTCGGCGGTGGTAGTGGTGGTGGTGGTAATGGTAGAGATGCTAACGATGGTGGTGATGGTGAGGATGGCGGTATTGGTGATGGTTATGGTGGTGATGGTAACGATGCTGATGATGGCTGTGGTACCTGTGGTGGTGATGGTAACGATGGTGGTACTGATGATGGTTATGGTGGTGATGGTAACGATGGTGGTACTGGTGATGGCAACGATGGTAATGGTGGGGATGGTGATGGTAATGTGGAGGTGATAATGAGGATGGTGATACTGGTGATGGTGATGGTGATGATGGTAACGAGTGTGATGGTAACGATGGTGGTACTGGTGATGGTTATGGTGGTGATGGTAACGATGTTGATGATGGTAACGTGGAGGTGATAGTGAGGATGGTGGCATTGGTGATGGTTATGGTGGTGATGGTAGCGATGGTGATGATAGCAAGGATGGCGGTGATTGCAACGATGGCGGTGGTGGTGGTGGTGGTGGTGGTGGTGGTGGTGGTGATGGTGGTGGTGGTTGTGGGCCAGGTTAGATTTGGATGGTCTTAGAACGAATGTAAGCAGCGTTTCACGTGTTACCGTTATAAGATACAGAACTAATTAAGAAAATCGTTAAAGAAGTTGACATGTATAGCATACTGGAGCAGTGTACAAAGACGGATACAATAGCTATTTGAATAACAAGGTTACAACGTCTTCTAACGTTAGTTTACAAAAAGAGTTGGAGGGAGGAGAAAAAGTAGCCTGTATAATGTCAAATAACGTTGAAGAAATGTCTGTAAAGAGGCTTGTGGTTAAGTTAGGTTAGTCTTAGAAAGACTGTAAGAAATTCTCTAGACGAGAACATCATACATTTATAAAAGGATGGAATTTGATCATGAAAGCATAACAAATCGCTAAAAAAGGCTCCATATACCCCTTAAAAACATTAAAACATACTAACGACGTGAAAACAGAAAATCCATGGTAAACCTTCAAAAATTCGTAAAAAACCTCCAGAATACCGTAAAAACGGCTAAAATACGAGTAGCTACTAAACTCCCAAATAGCATTAACATACCGAGAAATGTTTAGAAAATGCTTAGGGTTCCACGTTAGGGTCTAATAGCTTCAAAGTGTCTAAAGTTGCTGAAAAACATTTGCAAACGAATGCGAAATGTGTAAGCCTGAAAAGGTACGGTGTTGAAGTTAGGATAGGTTATAGAAGAATAGAACGCTGAAGCAAACTAGCAATGAAACAGGTTAAGTTAGGTTAAAATATCTTAATAAATAGGAAGGCTTATGCTCACTTAGGTTAAGTAACGTTAGGTTAGGTTAGACGAGTAGTATGGGACTTAGATTAGGTTAAATTTGAAAGATTGAGTAAAAGGAGTAGGGTTTGGGTTGAGCAATAGGGATAAAGAATAAATCATTAGAAGAGGTGTTAAGTTAGGTTAGACCAGTAAAAGTATGGGGCTTAGGTTAGGTTAAATTTGAAAGACCGAGTAAAAGGAGTAGGGTTTAGGTTTAGCAATAAGGATGAAGAATAAATCATTAGAAGAGGTGTTAGGTTAGGTTAGACCAGTAAAAGTATGGGGCTTAGGTTAGGTTAAATTTGAAAGACCGAGTAAAAGGAGTAGGGTTTAGGTTTAGCAATAAGGATGAAGAATAAATCATTATAAGAGGTGTTAGGTTAGGTTAGACCAGTAGAAGTATGGGGCTTAGGTTAGGTTAAATTTGAAAGACCGAGTAAAAGGAGTAGGGTTTGGGTTGAGCAATAGGGATGAAGAATAAATCATAAGAAGAGGTGTTAGGTTAGGTTAGACCAGTAGAAGTATGGGGCTTAGGTTAGGTTAAATTTGAAGAACCGAGTAAAAGGAGTAGGGTTTAGGTTTAGCAATAAGGATGAAGAATAAATCATTAGAAGAGGTGTTAGGTTAGGTTAGACCAGTAGAAGTATGGGGCTTAGGTTTGGTTAAATGTGAAAGACCGAGTAGAAGGAGTAGGGTTTAGGTTTAGCAATAAGGATGAAGAATAAATCATTAGAAGAGGTGTTAGGTTAGGTTAGGTTAGACCAGTAGAAGTATGGGGCTTAGATTAGGATAAATTTGAAAGACCGAGTAAAAGGAGTAGGGTTTAGGTTTAGCAATAAGGATGGAGAATAAATCATTAGAAGAGGTGTTAGGTTAGGTTAGGTTAGGTTAGACCAATAGAAGTATGAGGCCTAGGTTAGGTTAAATTTGAAAGACTGAGTAAAAGGAGTAGGGTTTAGGTTTAGCAATAAGGATGAAGAATAAATCATTAAAAGAGGTGTTAGGTTAGGTTAGACCAGTAGAAGTATGGGGCTTAGGCTAGGTTAAATTTGAAAGACCGAGTAAAAGGAGTAGGGTTTAGGTTTAGCAATAAGGATGAAGAATAAATCATTAGAAGAGGTGTTAGGTTAGGTTAGGTCGAGTACAAATATAATGCTTAGGTTAGCTTAAATTATGAATGACCAGAGTAAAAAGAGTGGAAGCTGGGTTAGGTTAGCTTAGGTTAGGTTAAAATATGAAAGGTCTAGCAAAAAGAGTAGGAGCTAGGTTAGGTTAGATTAGCGTGGCGACGTGGGGCGAGGTGTCATTATGTTGGGGGTATCATATTCAATCAAGATAGGAAGCTCTTGCGTTAGGCGCTTTACATCGATATAGTGAACGACATACTCAACTACCATGAACGCTCATAAACATACATACACTGCTATAGACCTTAAAAGTTATCCCTAGAGATTACTTCAAACACCTACAACATCCTGCTTCCCCTACCACCTTACCTAGTAATCCTTAGATCACGCATGGCGGCCATCTTGCCCATAAAAAACTGCGCCAGCTTCCCCCCAAATACCCTACTTGACTTTCTGTACTCTTGTACTAAACATTCTTACAAACTCTTATTCCTATATCTTCTTCGTGTTAGTTGAGATAAATATTGATACAGATTATCTTACTGCTTATTTCCTTGTATGTACAAGGGGAATATTGGAATACAGTAGACTTTGTCAGGACCTTCTAGATTAACGGACCTGACCCTGGCATCCCAGTTGTACAAAAATGGCGTCGGCTGGTGGGAGTGATTTCTGAGGTGTTTCCACACGCTGTTTTTCGTATTATTTTCTATGTCTTCGAGTTATTGTGTCTTATAATAATTCCTATGTAAGTTTGTCTTCATATTAACAAAGCGAGTGTTTCAAAAGTTTTATTTGGGCAGTACAGGAACAGGAATAAATGTAATAACGTTTTGACTGTGCCGTGTGCTATCCACGTGTTCATGTTTATTGTGTTCCATCTAGGACTATGGCTACATTAGCCGTATAGTGTGGTTAATTTATCTGTTTGCAAGTACAATTTGTGTCACGATTACAGTGGTGAGAGGTTGTTGAAGAAAAACTGTTCCAGTAGTGTATATTAATGTTGCCATACTACAACCTAACCTCAAACACGACAATGCACCGTAACTGTTGCATTCCCGGATGCAAATTAAAAATCAGAAACTTTCAGTTAAAACAAAAGGTAAATTACAACATAAAGCTTCTAAATTCAGTATTTAATTACAATAAATTGCAGCGTTATGTGTATTAGTTGCCGGTGTGTATATAACATGGTGAATAGTGTGAATAGTGAAAGACAATAATTTCGAGTGAATTCAATTAGTGGCATCTGCAACACCAACAGTTTGTTTCATGTAAGTAGTATGCTGCTCATATTTGTACATTATCTTTTGTCTTTGTAATTTAAATGTGTAGCTGTAGTTTAGAAGAAATGTGTTATGTTGCTGCATGTAAAACTGTAGACTATAGCAAAGTTTGGTAAATATTTACAAAATCGTCCGCTCGAGAAAACGAATGAAACATAGTGCAATGGATGCAGTTTTTATTGCTGATTACGATCTTGTAAGTTTTATTGTGCGCTCAAGCTTCGTGTTTTATTTATGAGAAAATTTCGTACGGTCGATGAAGTGGTTTTATTTCGCTTATGCGGCGGATATTTAGCTAATAAATGTGCATAAACGAGTGTAATATATGCTACAATGATTGATTAATGCATTTACGTTGAAATGATTGCATAAACACTACCCAAATTGTAAATATTTCGATAACACAGGACCCTGTCACCCCACTCATATGCAAAACTAACCTAACCTAAGCTAACACAATGTTGCTTTACAATACTGATTTAAGATTACGTATTTCATGTATTTCATTTACAGTGCTGTTTTACGGTTATTATTTTTAATATTTCATCTGCTTTTGTGGATTCCCCCTGTAAAATAAAGCGTCCTGAAGTGCTGAGTAATATGTTGTTGCAAACTGAGTAATCAAGTTCTCAGTAATAGTAAAAGCAAAATTTCACCCTAAAGGTTTTGAATTCAGTAGGTAGCTTTAGGTCATTCTAAATAGCAGCATTTGTATATCAGCCATCCAGTATAGTATGTTTTGTGTAGGTATATAACATTATGCACATTGTACAAATGTGAAAAACAGTGTAAACAATGATTAATAATTCTGAGTCAACTCACTGTCAACACTTCTGTTTTATTTAAGTAACATGCTGCTTGCAGTTTTGTCTATCTTCTTTGTAATTTGAGTGTGTAATGCAGTTACATAATGGCATGTAAACCTGTAGATTGCATGAATGATATTTGAGGTTATATATTTCATTGCCCATGGTTTATCGTTTAATATTAAATGTCATTCTTTTTTGTTTCCTTGAGTTTATGTTTAAGACAGTGTTTTTGTGTTTAACACAGCCCATATTCACAAAATAGGCGTTGAAATCGTAGCCTGTAGACGAGTTGTTTACAAGTAGTTCCCACCACATAGGCCGCCATCTTGAATCACAGTGTCAGGTCCGGTATTTAGGAGGTCCTGACTTTGTGCGATAGTCAAGTATTTTAAATCTTTGAGATCCCGTTCTCTTTGCAGGCTTAACATATAAAAAATCAACAACGATGTTCCATTGCCTAAGTTTTCCGAAACTGACACACAAAGCAAGGAATATCTCCAAATTGGTTCACTGTTTAAAAAAAAGAACAAAAACTTATTGAGACATAAATTGTGTATTTTAGCAAGATCTACATTTCTTGTATAGTAAGATTTTGTCTATCTCTTACGGTTTACGAGTTAGTCAAAACTCATCCAGATTAAACAGGACTACATAGGCTAATAGGCTATAGCCATAAAATTCAAAATATACATTTCATTTATTATAAAAATATCTCAAACATATGACATTTTAATCAAAATTGTTAGAGCCATTTTCAAGAAAATTAAAATTTTCGAAAGAGTTTCCATGTAAAGGGTAGTTTGGGGTGGGGCTATTTTCTTCAAAATCTTCGTGTCGCATCATTGAAAGACATTAAAGTTAAATACCAACTTTGGCTTTTATTCCACTTTTCGTGTTTTAGTTATGCTGTCCACAGACTGACACACAGACCGTCGCACACACACACACACACACGCGCGCGCGCGCGCGCGCGCGGACCTTTTTCCAAAAACGCTTTTTTTGGATTCAGGGGCCCTCAAAACATATATTTCCGGTGAAATCTCGACATCGAATTTTTGGGTGGAATACTTAACAGCAGAGAAAGCAAAAATCAACAACGATGATCCATTTCACAAAAGTTTTAATTTTTCCGAAACTCACACACATAAGAAGGAATATCTCCGAAATAGTTCACCCTACAAGAAAATTTATTCACACATAAATTGTGTATTTTAGCAAGATCTACATTTTTTGTACATTATGATTTGGTCTATCTCTAATGGTTTACCAGTTATGCAAAAGTCGTCCAGAGTAAATACGACTACAGGGGCTATAGCCAGAAAATTAAAGATATACATTTCATTTTTCATAAAAATATCTCAAACATATGACATTTTAATCAAAATCGTTAGAGCCATTTTCAAGAAAATAAAAATTTTCGAAAAATTTTCCATGTAAGGGGTATTTTAGGGTGGGGCTATTTTCTTCTAAATCTTCGTGTCGCATCCTTGAAAGACATTGAAGTTAAATACCAACTTTGGCTTTTAACCGACTTTTCATTTTTGAGTTATGCTGTCCACAGACTGACATACTGACACACACACACACACACACACACACACACACACACACACACACACACACACACACACACACACACACGGACCTTTTTCCAAAAATGCTTTTTTTTTATTCAGGGGGCCTCAAAACATATGAGGGATGTTCAATAAAGACTGGCACTGATTTTTTTTCCTTTCATTAAGTGTCTGATTGCGACATCTGTCCATGTGTTACTGAACTACGTAGTGTCACCGCGCCCGCCGCATCTAATTGCCGACAACTGTCACCCATCGCATTATTGTCGGCACTACGGCAAAGGAGCCGAAGGAAAGAGACAGAGAATGGCCGCATTGTTGGGGCGCTTGCCGAAAGAGAGACAAGGATAGAGGCTTCTGGAGTCTTCTACTTTGTATCTCGCCGCAATAACTGAACGTTCCTGAAGCTTCCAGAATAGTGCCTGGGAGATATAAATAGCGGTAAAGTGCGACAGAAGGGAGTCAGTATGGGAAGCGTTGAGTAGTCGTGCCGACGGAGACGGACAGACGATGTGAAGCGTTGTGCCGACGGAGAAGAGTTAGTTCTTTGTGTTACGAGTTCGGAGCCGTGCTGTTGGAGAATCGAAAAAGACCTTCTTGTTGTTGCAACGAGTGTACAAAGTTACTGTTTACGGAAATAAAAGTGTTTCTTTATTTCGACTACATCTGTCTTCTTTACTTTTTACACCCACCAAAAGTCACACTGGTGTCAGAAGTGGGATTCGTCGGATTGCTTCTAGTTTCGTTACATCGTCGTTAGAAGTTGCAACGTTAGAACCAAGATGGAGGGAGATTCGGAAACCAGGATGATGGCAATGATGAAAGAATTATTTGCCGAAATGAAGACAGAAATGTCCGAAATGAAGACAGGAATGTCCGAAATGAAGACAGGAATGTCCAAGATGAAGACGGCAAACGACAACCTCGCTGCTGAACTGAAAGACATGAAGACGACAAACGACAACCTCGCTACAGAAATGAAGATGGCAAACGACAACCTCGCTGCCGAGCTGAAAGAAGAAATGAAGACGGCAAACGACAACCTCGCTGCTGAACTGAAAGACATGAAGACGACAAACGACAACCTCGCTACAGAAATGAAGACGGCAAACGACAACCTCGCTGTCGAGCTGAAAGAGATGAAGACGGAGCTATCGGCGAAAATTGACGGCGAACTGATTGGCGTGACGGAAGACGTGGAAGAACTCGGCGAAAAGGTGGAAGACCTCTGCCAGCACGTGGACGTCGAGGAGGACGACGGGGAACGTCTTGGCGCCCAGGTAGTAAGAGTTGACGAGAGCGTCAAAGTACTGGATGCCAGGGGCAGACGGAATAGCGTGGAGCCGGGGAGGGAGCACCTAGTGGCCGAGGCGACAGTTGCGCCCGTTTCGGATGATATGAAGGAAGACTTGGAACAACTCGGCGAACTGATTGGCGTGAGGGAAGACGTGGAACAACTCGGCGAGCTGATTGGCGTGACGGAAGACGTGGAACAACTCGGCGAACTGATTGGCGTGACGGAAGACGTGCAAGAACTCGGCGAAAAGGTGGAAGACCTCTGCCAGCACGTGGACGTCGTGGAGGACGACGGGGAACGTCTTGGCGCCCTGGTAGTAAGAGTTGACGAGAGCGTCAAAGTACTGGATGCCAGGGGCAGACGGAATAGCGCGGAGCCGGGGAGGGAGCCCCTAGTGGCCGAGGCGACAGTTGCGCCCGTTTCGGATGATATGAGGGATGACTTGGAACAACTCGGTGAACTGATTGGCGTGAGGGAAGACGTGGAACAACTCGGCGAGCTGATTGGCGTGACGGAAGACGTGGAACAACTCGGCGAACTGATTGGCGTGACGGAAGACGTGCAAGAACTCGGCGAAAAGGTGGAAGACCTCTGCCAGCATGTGGACGTCGTGGAGGACGACGGGGAACGTCTTGGCGCCCTGGTAGTAAGAGTTGACGAGAGCGTCAAAGTACTGGATGCCAGGGGCAGACGGAATAGCGCGGACCCGGGGAGGGAGCACCTAGTGGCCGAGGCGACAGTTGCGCCCGTTTCAGATAACGAAAGTGTACGTCTCGGGGAACACAAAGGGGCAGTTCAGGGACGTCGTCGAGGATCCCCTGGAGGAGTGTGTCGGGTACGTAACCAACCAGGATATGACGTGGAGGACGATCAGCAGGGAAGCGCACAAGCAAACGAGCAACACGCGAGAACCCACTTGGCGTGGGACATGGGGGGACCGTCGGAGCCATCCAATCACCTGACGCATAGTGACGTGAACGGAAGAATGGCGGACATCATCGTGGACGACAGGATACAGGAGAGGCCCTGCCGAGCACGAGTGAACACGAGTGCAGCGGTGGACGCGACTCGCGCGGATGTGGCGGGGTTTGTTGCCGGACCCATCGGAAGCAAGGTGGCCGCGAAGGTGCGCCAGAGAGGTCGGCGGACATGGTACCCAGCGAGCCGTTTCCAAGTGCGCAGGATGGCCCGTCAACACACCAGGAAGAAGGGCAACTGGACGAGGGACCGTCAAGACCGGCGGTACTGTTGCAGAATTTCGAAGCAGGATGGCATACATCGTCCTACCCAGACCAAGGGACACTATCCAACAGCGATACCTAGGATCGTGCCTCCTGGAGAAGAGGTTCGATGGGTTAGTCCACCGGGGCGCAAGGGAGATGCCGCAGTGATAGTGCTGGTCGGGACGACCAGCTCTGAGGAGGGAGCAGTGTCACCGCGCCCGCCGCATCTAATTGCCGACAACAGCAGTGTCACCCATCGCATTATTGTCGGCACTACGGCAAAGGAGCCAAAGGAAAGAGACAGAGAATGGCCGCATTGTTGGGGCGCTTGCCGAAAGAGAGAAAAGGATAGAGGCTTCTAGAGTCCTCTACTTTGTATCTCGCCGCAATAACTGAACGTTCCTGAAGCTTCCAGAATAGTGCCTGGGAGATATAAATAGCGGTAAAGTGCGACAGGAGGGAGTCAGTATGGGAAGCGTTGAGTAGTCGTGCCGACGGAGACGGACAGACGATGTGAAGCGTTGTGCCGACGGAGAAGAGTTAGTTCTTTGTGTTACGAGTTCGGAGCCGTGCTGTTGGAGAATCGAAAAAGACTTTCTTGTTGTTGCAACGAGTGTACAAAGTTACTGTTTACGGAAATAAAAGTGTTTCTTTATTTCGACTTCATCTGTCTTCTTTACTTTTTACGCCCACCAAAAGTCACAGTATTCTAGTCGCTAATCGCTGAAAATCACACAGCGATAGCTCTATCAGTTGATTGTTGACAGCCTGTGAGAGTGAACGTGTTTGATAATCGCCTCTAAATATCATCACGAGTACAGAAGTCACCCAATAAGGGCGTAGTCATTACTGTTTTTGATTACCAGAGGACAGTCTGCATTCTCACAGTTCCAAGACACTCTACAGACACTGCAGATTACTATAACACTATCCTGAAGCAATTGGTAAAGGATCACATCCCCAAAAAGCTAAAGAATCTCATTCAGCAGTGCAAGCTTCATCACGTCAATGCCAAGCCACATGTTGCTGATGCGGTTATCGAATTCCTGGCACAAAATCATATGTCCACGGTACCTCTTCCACCTTATAATCCTGACCTAGCTCCATGTGACTTTTTTCTTAACCCGAGAGCCAGAAAGGAACTTAAGGGACGTCGGTTTGACAGTGAGACCAAAGCAGTGAAAGCTTTAGAGGCGACCCTGAACAGGCTCTCAAAGAATGGCTTCCTGCACGTTTTCCAGGAATGGGAAAGGAGGTGGGACAAGTACATTGTATTGAGGGAGAAGTATTCTGAGGGGGGCAACAGTCTGTATGAGGGATTTTTTACAATACATTGTTGTATGAATATTAGTGCCAGTCTTTACTGAACACCCCTCGTATTTCCGGTGAAATCTCGACATCGAATTTTTGGGTGGAATGCAATACTTCCTTCTACTTACCAGTAGAGAAAGTAAAAATGTAATGACATATATTGTATGTTTAACCACATCTACACTCTTTGAGCCGTAAGAGTTGGTCTCTCTCTCTCTCTCTCTCTCTCTCTCTCTCTCTCTCTCTCTCTCTCTCTCTCTCTCTTACGGTTTACCAGTTATACAAAAGTGATCTAGAATGATCAGACTT